>MU700635.1:122929-133614 GCA_026770625.1 Nicotiana glauca | reverse complement strand
TAAGGTGTGGGTTATGGTGATAAGGGTGGCCGAGGTAATAAGGGTGGAAAAGTGATCGAAATCACTATTGAAATAAGCATTTGAGCAAATTGTGAAATCATTGATGTGGAATTGTGGAAGGTGGAAAACAGGAAAAATTAAAAACTTGTTTGGCTTGATTGTTCCTTTACTTGTGCATTTGATTGTTGTTTCTATTACTGTTACCTACTTGTGTATGGTTTGAGTTTACTTGGGACAAAGTTTGTTCATACATACCAGTACAATTCAAATGTACTGACGTCCCTTTTGCCGGGGGCGCTACATTCGTATTGATTGTAGGTTGATCCATAGCAGGTACTCCAGTCCACCGACCGTAGCTCCTCATCACTTCCCGTCAGCTGATTCGGTGAGCCCCTTTCCTTTCGGGGCCCTATGTGGCTCATGTCACTTCTGTTTTGGGATCTTATTTTGATGTTTGTATAAGGTATAGCCGGAGCCTTGTTACCGGCAAGTATTGTATCATCCTTTTGTATCCTTAGAGGCTCCGTTGATAGTAAATGTGGGTTGCAAACTTATGTAAATATATATTTTGTAAGTTGGGCGATGTAAGTTGTAAACCACGCTAAGAACTATGTATATTATGTATGTTTAGTAAAAGTGTTTCATTGATAAATGGCTATTTCACTTGGTTAATAGGCAATGAAAGTACGGGGTAACACGTGGGATAGAAAAGGCATCTAGGTTCGCTTGACTGGGGATACCCGGTCGAGCGCCGGTCATGTCCCCCGAATCTGGGGCGTGACAGGTTAGCCCAAAAGACATCACAAAGAACTCGTAGTGGCCATAGCGAGTCCTAAATGTCGTCTTCAGAATCTTTGAGTTCCGAATCTTCAACTGGTGATACCCAGACCACAAATCAATCTTAGAGAATACTCTAGCTCCCTGAAGCTTGTCAAATAAGTCATCAATGCGTGGCAAAGTATACATGTTCTTAATTGTAACTTTTTTCAACTACCTATAATCAATACACATTCGCATAGTGACATCCTTCTTCTTTACAAATAGAACAAGTCCACCCCAAGGTGACAAACTAGTCCTAATGAACCCTTTAGCAGGTCAATAAGAAACACATCTGGAAAATCTCGCACTACTAGAACATAATCAACACATATGGCAACTCGTGCCCATAATAACAATCACCTTCACACGAGAAAGCCCACGTGCTACCATGTACTTTGCAAACATGATAAATATTAATTTAGATGAACAAAAGATATATTTAGACATCATAAAACATAATAACAATCGTGAATAAGATAAGGTATCAAATAAAATAATGAGTTTATTTTAGAAATCAAGTAAAATAAAATAATATACAATTTGTACGAAACAGAGTATATGATGGGTTTCATTTAGAAATCAGTAAAATTGAGTGAAAGTTTTGTTTTTAAACAAAGAGAAAACATAAGTTACATTAATGAATTAAATATAAAATTTGTTAAAGAAAAATATGATAACAATTTCAAGTAAGGCAAACATCTCACATGGTGATGAGCATAATTTGAGAACCCAATTATAGTAAAAGTGTGACAACCATTTAGAATAATAAGGCACCGAGCAATATAACGAGTTCTATATTAAGAGTCACATAGAATAAAACATGTTAATAATTCTTTCATGTAAACCATTATATTACCAACAACTCAATATAATATGATATAGTGAGTCCATACAATTAAATAATAATAATAGGGAATGAAAGTAAAGCAGTTAGTTTACAAAAATAAATTCAATCCTCGCTATCAGAATGCCCAGAATACCAAACCTCGTAATCTCATATAAAAATGTTGAAACTAATACAACAACAACAAGAAGAAGTACAACACACGCAATCTGTTGTGGTGCGCAACCCGATCCCACCGTAACATCCTTTATCAATATCAAGTGAAACGTAAATAATCCTTTGCGGCGCGCAACCCAATCCCACCATTTCATCATTAATCAATATCATAATCCCCTCTTAATCCACCATATTATCATTTATCAATATCACTTACTACATTTACAAATCGCTGCGGCGTGCAACTCGATCCAACCATATCATTAATTATCAATATCATAATCCTCCCTTATTCCACCATATATCATTTATCAATATCAATTGTTACGTACACAAACCATTGCGTCGCGCAATCCGATCCCACAGTATCATTATTTATCAATATCATAATCCTCCCTTATTCTACCATTTTAATTTATTATCCTTCAATTCCTGTTGCGACATGAAACCCGATCCACAAATAATTTCAATAAACATAAACAATCCAATAATTCAATTTTCATGAATTTTTACAATTAAAGAATATGAGTGCAAGGCAATAAAGGAACCACATAATAATCAAAGGAATGCAAAAAATATTACAGAAACAACAGGACAAGTAAAGTACGTGACAATTAAGGTGTGAAAGTAAAACAGTTAAGGCAAATAGCAAATAAGCACGTAACCATGGAAGGGACGAACAATTCAATATTTCCACAATAAATAGCATGTGGCTGAAGCACAATGAGTGCAATAATTTCAACAATAAAACTCTAAATCTCAGTAGTTGAAGACGGCCTGGGGAAACTCTGCACTGCTTCAATCTTCTTCTAATCTACCTTGATCCCCTCACTCGACACTACACGACCTAAAAATTCCACTAAATCAAGCCAAAATTCTCAATTTGAAAATTTTGCGTACAAATTCTTTTCTCTCAAGATCTGGAGCACGATCCTCAGGTGTTGCTCCTGATCCTCCCAGCTCCGGGAGTACACCAAGATGTCGTCAATAAACACAATGATGAATGATTCAAGATAGGGTTGGAATACACTCATAATCAAGTGCATGAATGTTGTTGGGGCATTGGTCAGCCCAAATGACATCGCAAGGAACTCTTAATGACCATACTTAGTCATGAAGGCAATATTCTAGATATCTGGCTCTCGAATCATCAACTGATGACAGCCTGACCGCAAATCAATCTTTGAAAACACTCTGGCACCTTATAGCTGGTCAAATAGGCCATCAATGTGTGGCAATGGATACATGTTCTTCATTGTAATCTTGTTCAACTATCTATAATTAATACACATGCGCATAAACCATCATTCTTCTTTACAAACAAGACCGGAGCACCCCAAGGTGATACACTAGGCCGAATGAAACCCTTATCAATCAACTCTTGCAAATGCTCCTCTAAATCTTTCAACTCTGCTAGGGCCATATGATATGGTGGAATAGAAATGGACTGAGTGCCCAGCAATAATCAATACAAAACTTTATATCCCTATCAGGCGACATTTCCTGAATATCCAACGAAAATAAATCTGGATAATCCCTTACTACCGGAACTCACTCAACGGTAGAAGTATCAACACTGACATCTCTCACAAAGGCTAGATATGCCTTACACCCCTTCCCAGCCATCCGTTGTGCCATAAGGGAAGACACCACCTTGCTAGGAACATAATCTAAAGTACCTCTCCAAGACACATCCAAGGCACCCGGATCCTCGTCCAATCATACCAACCAATCTCAAAATATATCACAAACCAACTCAAGGCCTTAAATCACATAAATAATGTCAAACTATGAATTGCATCTCAATTCATGCGTAATGAACCAATCCAAGTTCCCAAATTCAAAACTTACACCGAACAAACCTAAAGAACTCTGAATAACTTCAAATTTTGCATGTAGGTCTCAAATGATACAATAGACCTATACTTACTCCCAGAACCATAATCCAGCTTGGATATCAACAATGTCAACCATAGGGCAAACCTATCAACCTTCCAATCCTTGAACTTCCCAACTTTCACCAATTCAAGCCAAAACAACCTACGAACCTTCAAATCCAAATACGGACGTGATGCCTATGTCCAAAACTAGCATACGAAGCTATTGGAATCGTGAAAATACCATTCCCATGTCGTCTACACAAAAATAAATACAATCAGCTCTTATAATTTAGACCTCCAACCAAGGAACTAAGTGTCCCAAATCAATCAAAAACTCTCTCGAATTCATACCAATCAACCCCGCAAGTCATAAAATCACAACACACATACATGAAGCTTCAAAAGTGGAAGTAATGCTCAAATACACAAAGCGACATGTCGGGTTGTTACAAAATATAAAATAAATTATGCATAAAATGTATAGTACATGTAGAGAGTAAAATGTGCAACTGTGTGAATGTGTTCTTGCGAAATTGATGAAGGAAGAAGAAATGTGCAAGTGTGTAAATTGTGGAGGATGATGATCTCCTTTAATTAGGCAAATAATGGTCTTCAGCCTATGGATAAAAAAAATTTACCCATTGGGTAAAAGGGTGTATTATCACCATCACATGTATTATCATCATCACATGTATTGTCGTATCACATGTATTATCACACCAAGATATTGACGAGACATAAATGTTGAGTAGATTTGATCCGTATTTTAAAATAAATTCTACTCCCTCATTTTCAATTTATGTGATTTGAATGTGCACGGAATTTAAGAAAAAAAATGAAGACTTTTGGAATTGGTGGTCCTAAACAAGTCCAAATGGGACTCAGAGTATTTGTATGGTTATAAAAGCTTCTGATTAAGGGTAAAATTGTAAGTTTAAGTTAAATTGTTACCAAATTTAGAAAGAGTTCATTCTTCTTGGAACGGACTAAAAAGGAAATATATTCAAATAAATTGGAACAGAGAAAGTACTGACTTCCCTACATTAATAGAATGTGCTATAAATTAAAAGAAGATTATTTAATTAGAAAATATGACTTGTCGTATTTATTAAAATTCCAAGTACTACAATAGTGTTTTAGTACTTTATTTTTATTTCTTAAATTAAAATTAAAAATTTAGTAAAAAATCCTAGTACTTGAAAAATAAGAAATTATCAATAAATTAATCTAAAAATCAGAAAAGATTCACAAAAGTGGTGGTATTAAACTAATTGCAACAAAATAATAAAAAAAATCATATTTTGTAAAATACAGGGATAGTTATCAATAAATTGCATTAAAGTTAAAAATATTCAAAAATGCTATATTTCATTATTAATGATCGGAAGCCTGGGGAAGTTAATTTTTGAATACGGATGGCCAAAATTGAGAATAGTTAGACCCCAAAAAATCGAGTATCCTCTTATCTTCTATGAGTGACTCGAAACTTGGTTTGATGTTCTCTATCTTAGCATGCTACAAAATTACTATGGGAGCACGACTAAAAAAGTGAATTGAATTCAAGTGGAGAGACTCGTGAGAAGAGGAACATTATTGATGGAATCTCATTCAATTCGGTTTTGCGTTTGCTGGTCCTGATTACGACTTATAAATCAAAATTGTGAACATCAAAAAATATGTTACAAGATCTAACGGGATGTGTTAACGTGATTCAAAAGAACACTAAGCATACTTTTTACTATCTACTAGAAGATTTTCATGACGACAATTAGGGGTGTACAAAAAAAAAACCGATTATCCGCACCAAACCGGTAATTCGAGTCAAACCGGAACAAAAAATCCGATCATGGGTTGGTTTGACTTGGTTTGGTGTTGGAAAAAATAACCCGACCATAATTGGTTTGGTTTGGTTTTAACTAAAAAAAGTCAAACCGAAACCAAACCAACCCGATATTATATTTATTCATTTTTTACAAATATTTTTTACATATAAATATTTATTTTTAATACAATTCATAAATATTTCTTAAACTTTTTCACAGTTTTATCTTTAAACATATTGTTTCAAGTTTGGAATTAATATTCTTGAATGGTCCAATAAATTTTATAGTTCATAAATGTAGTAATTCAAATAAACTTCACATCAATACTAATGCTAACTAAGAAAATTCAATTCAACACTAGAAATGACAGTAGTGTGGATATCTATTTTTAAGTTTTGCATTGTTTATATTGAAGATAAGAGTGGTTGTTATGATGGTAAGCAACCCCCTCTTCCAACCGAGAGATTGTGAGTTCGAGTCTCCCCAAGAGCAAGGTGGGAAGTTCTTGGAGGGAAGGATGTCGGGGGTCTATTTGGAAACAGTCTCTCTACCTTAGGGTAAGGGTAAGGTCTGTGTACACACTACCCTCCCCAGACCCCACTAAGTGAGATTATACTGGGTTGTTGTTGTTGTTGTTGTTGCATTGTTTATATTGAAAATGCATAACTTAGTTTATCTTTTTTTTAGTGCTTAGTTGTGTAACTAATACTTATAGTTGTACTTATTTAAGCATGACTTATATAATACTTTTAGATTATGTTAATATTTATTATGGTTTATTAATTAGTAATATTTTCTTTATGGATTTTAGTATTTTAGTTATTGAATATTTTAGTACAATGTTATGACACATCTCATATTATTGTATTATTTTCTTGAAAAATACATTATATAGTTGTATCCTTGTAGGATTAGAGAAGTATGTGGAGCACAAGTTATATATTTGTGCTATGAAGACTTATCGAGAAAAAAAATCTGAAAATCCGAAAAACCCAAAAAATCCGAGAAAACCCGAGATTGAAAAACCCGATTTCGTTGGTTTGGGTTTGGTTTATAGATTTAAAAATCCGACACTATTGGTTTGGTTTGGTAATTGAAAAATCCGAACCAACCCGACCTATGTACACCCCTAACGACAATGAGACGTTATATATTGTAGGTGCAAATATAATTACCGTTGAAAAATTAAAAATATATTTAGGTCAAAGCACGGATATCTCGCTCTCTTTAAGGAGATTCAAGCCCACTAAAATAAAATCTTCACTAATACAGCAATAATCCTCTTTACTTGTCACCCCAAGATACCATAGCCCAATTACGTCGTATGACTCGAATAAACACTAAAAAAGTTGTTGAGTCGAAAGCTCCACCAACATGAACACCTTCCTTCAACAAATTAAAACTCTCTTTTTCTTTCCGTTTTCAAAACATTAACCTCATTTCTTTGAGCACTCTATAATCTTTTTTACATTCCACATTATTGAAGAGAGACTCCTATTTATAAGTGTAAGAACTTTTCCTTGGATTAAATTGGAAAAAAAGTAAGGTAATAAGTTATAAAAACATGGACAACATGGAATAGTGGATATATTAGTGTGTAATTATTGATAGACCATTGGAGAGTAGTTATAAAAGAGTTATGCCCATTGTCTACGTCATGGAGTAGTGGAGAGTTGTCATTTTCAAGATCATATGGATAATAAGAAGAGATTATGGCATATTTTATTTTACTATTAAAATGCTAATATTCTAACAAATGTATAGCAATGTGCTCTCACGGTATGCTGGTCGTACTGCCTATTTATCGTTGCTCTCACGAACATTTCTAAGGAAATAGAAGAAAAATATATTTTTCCTTAGCTTGATGGAGCTTAATGTCACGATCCCAGTTCTCTCTCCGTGAACCGTCGTGATGGCATCTAGTCTCTACGACTAGGTAACCCTAACATTTGCGAACAATGAGATGGAAACATAAAAGCGAACAACTAACAGAAAATTTTAAATAAGAAATTAAGACGTCGTTCCGCGTATACAATAATCACTCTCGAGATGTACATAAACTCTCACATAACTCGAAATATCGTAAGTCACAAACTGCTGAAAAAAAAATATTTCTATACTCCAGAGTCTAACAAAAGGAAATACAAGAAGTGTTTGACATGGAAAGAGTAGATATGGACTCCGGGTTCTATGGAGGCGACATATATACCTTGAAGTCTCTATAGCTGTCTCGTCTCACTGATAATGCGGCTAATAAGCGATACCTGAATTTGCACATGAAAAACATGTGCAGGGAAGAGCACGAGTACACCGCAATGGTACCCAGTAAATGCCTAGCCTAACCTTGGTCGAGTAGTGACGAGGTCAGGTCAGGCCTACTGTATATATATAATAAAGCAAGGCAGAATAAATACGACTACAAAATAAAGACTAAAATTTAACAGAATAAAATCACAGAAGGTAGTAGCTCAGTACAAAGAGATAACAACATGGGATCTTCCGAGATACCGTCTCGTAGTCCCAAACGTAAATGTGTAGGGGGATCTCCTGAAATACCGTTCCGTAGTCCCGAAGTAAATATGCAGTGCAGGGGGATCTCTCGGAATATCGTTTCATAGTCCCAAATAAAATATGCAGTATAGGGGGATCTCTCGGAATACCGTTCCGTAATCCCAAAGTAAATATGAGGCTCAAACAATAGAAATACAACTATAACACGAAATCCTACAATTTATACTAAGTACAAGTCAAGGAAGAAGCGAAAAATTCACTAAGCATGCTACACAGAGTTCAGATAAGCAATTACGATACGTAGACATATTGTACTAAACTAAATAGGATAATTACATATGCTAGTGTAGTTCAGTTAAAAGGAAACATATACTTTTACTTAATGAAAACGGAGTTTTTGTAACTAATAGCCCATGTACGCACTCGTCACCTCATGTACACGACGCTCATATATCAAAAACAGTACCAAATCATAAGGGGAGTTCCCCCACACAAGGTTAGACAAGACACTTACCTCGAACTAAGCTCAAATCAATCTGTCACAATGCCTTTCCTACGAATATCCAGGTCTGAGAGGCCTAAATCCCAAAGCTTTGTCTAAAAATCCCTCGAAGAATCGCCAGTTTCCGAGCTCTCAAGTCCAAAAAATGAAGAATGAATTCAGACCCTCGTACTTAGCCCTTTTTCTGTCAAATATTTCACTTCTACAAGCCTTCAACTACATTTTCGGTCCTCCACCTGCAAAAGATCTATCGCAGGTGCGAAGGAACATAAATGGGCTGGGAATGCATCTGCGAGCACTGAGCCGCACCTGCATGCCCGCTCCTGCGATCCTCTAATGCTTCTACGCATCCGCTTATGCAGAAAAATCGCTGCACCTGCGATCCCAGCTGGACAAGGCCAAATCCGCTTCTTCGGCTCCGCACCTGCGACCCAAAGAGTGCAGGTGCGATAACACCAGGTGCAACAACTTTAGCAGTTTCACAAGTCCAATTTTTTCATCCGTTAAGCACCCGGAACTCACCCGAGGCCTCCAGGATCTCAACCAACATACCAACCAATCCTGAAACACCATGAAAACTTAGTCGAGCCCTCAAACAATGCTAAAACCACGATTTATACTCCGATTCAAACATAAAGAACTTGAAACTTCCAAATTCGGTAATCAATGCCGAAACCAACCAAACCGCGTCTGATTGACCCCAAATTTTGCACACAAGTCATAATCAACACTACAGACCAATTCCACCTTTCAAAATAAGAATTTGACCTAGATATCAAAAATTCCACTATCGGTCCAAATCTCCAAAAATTCGACTTTCGCCATTTCAATACTAAATGAGTTACGGACCTCCAAAACACAATTCGAACACGCCCCTAAGCCTAAAATTACCCAACGGAGCTAACGAAATTAACTTCAATTTGGAGTTATTTTTATACAGTTCTGACTACCGTCCAAATCCTAAGGCTTAAACCTCCATTTAGGGACTAAGTGTCCTAAACGCTTCCAAAAACTAAAACGAAACCTCCTGGAAAATCACAATATTAGAAATAGATATGGGAAAAGCAGTTAATAGGGGATCGGAGCTCTAAATCTCAAAATGACCGGCCGGGTCATTACACTTAAGTACTAACTTATGATTTGAAAATTATGGTCCATGATTTATGATTTACGAGGTGTGGTGCCTCCTAGTAATTCTTGGTTTACGCTCATGCATTGGGAACAATTTGATTATTTGAGCTGTCATTGGTTCATCCTTATTTGAGTTCATTCATATCTCATCGGTGTTCTGATTATGTTGCTTGTCTATTAGCCGTTTACTACTTGTTGCCATTTACGTTTTTATTATTTCATTGATGGTTGTAAATCAATAATCTTTCCGTCGTTAGTCATACATTGATTTTGTTTTCATTGTTAGCTTCTTGCATATCTTGTACAAGTTTCTATATCTAGTAGGTTTCTTGACCTGGACTCGTCACTATTCTACCGTGGTTAGGCTTGATACTTACTGGGTACCTTTGTGGCTTACTCACGCTACGCTTTTGTACGTTTTTTTTTTTGAAGATTTAGGTTTTTCTGATCGTAATGTTGAGAGTTGCGATTGTGCGGAGGAGACTTCAAGGTATACCTGTTTGATGCTCGCATGCCTCAGATTCACCATCTTACTTCCTTATGCTACTGTTAAATTGTAAATCAAAATAGTATAGTATTTAGAAATTTTAGTGTATTTCAGTAGAGCTTATGACTTTGTACTACTATTTTTGAAAAATGTATAACTATTGCATGTTGCAGTTATATATGTGATTTACTAGTTTATGATTTAATAGTTCAATTATGTTATTAACTCATCAAGTGTTAGGCTTCATCATGACATCCTAACGTGGGAATATGAGATCGTGACAATAACATAGGAGAGTAGTTACAAAAGAGTTATAGCCATTTTTTACATCATGGAGTAGTGGAGAGTTATGATTAATTTCAAGATCATGGGGTAATTAAAAATAGATCGTGAAATATTTTATTTTAATATTAAAATGCTAATATTCTAACATATATTCCTAACAAATGTATAGCAATACGCTCTCATAGTTATGCTGGTCTCAGTGCCTGTTTATCCAGTATCAATAAAACACACACACACACACATATAT
>MU700635.1:102240-113444 GCA_026770625.1 Nicotiana glauca | reverse complement strand
TTTTTTCTTTTTTTTTTTATAATTTCAATTTTCTGTTTTATATTTTTTCGTTTTTCTGCACCATCCACCCACCCCACCCATAAAATATTTGTCAACTTACATATTTTAAAGTAAAAAAGTTTTTTTTTATGAAAGATGAGCATAGTTCTAAAACATGGGTCAAGTTGGGCGGGTTGGGTTATGACCCATTGTTTAGCCCATCTTGACCCAGCCTATCTTAACCCAAATACACTTTGGGCTGGGTTGGGCAATGACCCATTTATTGACCTAACCCATCTTGACCCGCCCAAATTCAGCCCAATCCGCCCATTTGCCACCCCTAGGTATCTCAACCAAAAAAATCCAATGCCTTCAAACCAAAAAAATGAGTTGTATGACAATAGTTTTTTCAAAATATTTTAAATAACATAGTTTTAAATGTGTAATTTTATCTTGAATTCAGATTCAACCCCAAAATTTTGTAATAAAAATCTTGTATTTTAAAATGCTATGTTTGATTTTTGCATGGAGAGGTTAACAATATGTAGAGATATACAAACTTCTCATAAGAAATATGACTTGACCAAAATAAAAAACTTTAAGAGTAAAATAACTACTTATACAACCAAAAGTTTGTACGTTTAAATTCATTTAGAACTTTAAATGTTCTCCTCTATCTTCTTTTTCTTTTTCTTCTTCTTTGACATTTGACTCTTTCTTCTTTAACTATATGTATCCCGAGTTTTCTTCTTGTAAAATAAGATTACAAGGCAACTCTAATAAAATATCAAGAAGAATTGTGATAAATTCTTTGCAACATAAATAGCTCTAGAATGTGTATGTAGGATGAAAGATATGGTCATATAACTTATAACTATGCTATTATCTGCTTCTTTCTCTTGCATGTCAAGATTCGTAATATATTTGAAAAAGATAATACCACTCATATATTTACCGATAATTCTATGAGTCCCTATTCTATCTCTTTTAGTTTAATTTGTTGCATTCCTCATGTTACATTAATGTAAATAACATATATAATATATTTTTATTATACTTAGATCATTTCAGAAAAATAAAGGGACAAAGTAACACTAAAAGCCCATCATTTTAGTAAATGTATTAATTCTTTGTACGTTTTTTTCTTATCTAATTAATTCTCATTTTACTCTATTTTTCACATCTTATAGTATTTGTTTGTTGAATTTATGTTGATATTATCTAAGTCCTATGTAGTTAAATGGGGGAGAGGAAGGAGAGTTCCTTGTCGGGATAAACTCTATGTGAAGAAAGTATTACTGTCATCTGAGTAAGATATCAAGCTCTAAGAATTTATTAAAATATTAAAAGTAAATAAGTTTGAATAGTACATGGGATATATGGATCTTTTCCTTAACTCTATCTTATTTAATTACCTCATTTTCATAACTAGACAAAAAAAAAATTACTCACAATGCAATTCAATCTTTCATATCCACTTGTGAGATTTAGACTCTAACACTTAGATGTATAATTAAATATTACTTATAGGTGTGCGCAGTGAAGTCAAAAATTTCGTGCATGACATGTCCACTAAAATAGAAAAGGCGAGACTTGAATATTTAAAAAAAAAACAATCAATCTTGAAAAGACAATTGTGCCAAAGTGCAATTGATAATTCTATGTGGTTGAAGGATATAGAGAAGATGAAGTTGATTGAAGAATGTTACTTCCGATATTGTCTATTCGAGCAATGAAATTTTAAAAGGAAGATATATCAAAATTTAATTGATAGTGTTATGGCTAAAAATGGAGTTAGAGTTTGGTAGAGTATACCTTTTGACTTATTCATAAAAGATCTAAAGATTATGCGAGAATGCTAGCTGGTCTATTCAAATCTGAAATATATAACTAAATAAATATTTTTCAAACACGACTTATAATATTTAGTATATATTTTGTAATAAATGATCTGGAAATGACGTGCAAGGCACTTGTAGAGACTAGTTGGATAAAGACGTATGGGAGAATTCCATTCATTATATTAATCATTAAAGGAAATTAATATAAAAAATAGCTTTACCACTCCTCAAGGTCAATCTAGAGAAAACGTAGCTTGTCTTTTCTTATATTTTTTTTATATTATTAAACCCACATTTATTTGACTGTAAAATATTGCACTAACAGAAACTCAGAGCATTTTTCATTTCAATTTTTCAGAAATATCTCATAAACAAAGGATCAAAATCGTTGACACCGGAAGAGTATCAGAACATGCTTAAAGAAATCATTCTTGATACAAAAGTTACTGGCTCTGGAGCCAAAGACGTATTGTTGTACTTGTTTGGAGTTCCAGTCACTGCTTTATTCATTAAGCAAAGCATTATTCCACAAGCCATTCCTAATGAGATCTTTATTCCTGGCATCACTTCTGTCACTGTTTTTCTTCTAGCCAAACTCCACAAGATTTAGAACATATACAATCTCTTATAGAACTAGTGAAAATCTCCACTTCTGTACTTGGTTTCTATTCAATTTCTGATTTATTTCTTATTTCCGTCATGTATGTTTTATCGATGATCATATCAAAATTGTGAAATATGCTTATTTAAATTTAAATTTGTTGATCGCCATTTACTTTTAACAATGTAGTCTTGGGACACTATTGCATACATCTGTAACGATCCGACCGGTTAGCCCCGATCCCCTATTTATTGTCCCCTCTGTTTCATTTTATGGTTACTTGACTCGCCGGGGTGCTCAGTGTCGGGTTCGCGAGAGTTTCGGAGTGGAATGGGATACTTAGTCCCTAAGTTTGAAGTTTAAGTTGTAGGGGTTGCAGTAATTTGATCTGTGTAAAGACGACTCCAGAATGGTGTTTCGTCGGTTCCAATAGCTCTGTATGGTGATTTTGGTCTTAGGCATGTGTTCAAGTGTTGAATTGGAGGCCCATATGTCATTTCAGATTTAATTGGCGAAAGTTGGAAATTTGGAAGATTTTTGGGAAGTTTGACCGGGAATGAACTTTTTTATATCGGCGTCGGATTTCGATTCGAGAAGCTGCAGTAGGTCCGTAATGTCAAATATGACTTGTGGACAAAATTTGAAGTCAATCGGACGTGATTTGATAGGCTTCGATGTCGTTTGTAGAAGTTAGAATTTCCTTAGTTTTAATAGGCTTGAATTGGGGTGTGATTCGTGTTTTTGATGTTGTCTGATGTGATATGAGGGCTCGACTAAGTTCGTATGATGTATTAGGACTTGTCGGTATGTTTGGTTGAGGTCTCGGGAGCCTTGGGTTGATTTCAGGGGGTTAACGGATCGAATTGGAGTTTGAAAGATTTGTTGTAGCTGAAGTCTTCTGGTGAAATGCACCTGCGGAATATTGGTCGTAGATGCGAGCTATCAGGTGCGGGCTAGCTAGCGCAGGTGCGACCTAGAAGGGCTTAGACAGTGGTCGCAGGGGCAGAAATGTTTCTGCAGATGCGAAGGCATAACTGCCTAGGGGATTCCGTAGAAGCAGAAAGGGGCAGGCCCTGTTGGTGTCGTAGAAGCGGGCAAGGGCTCGCAGGAGCGCACCCGCAGATGCAAAAGATTGGACACAGGTGCACGAGGTCGGTAGTGTAGTTCTTCCGCAGAAGCGGATTAGAGGACGCAAAATTGGTGTTGCAGATGTGGCTAAGTGGACCGTAGAAGCGGAACCACTGGGCAGTGTTTAAACCCGAAGGGTTTCGTGATTTCTCTCGTTTTGACTTTGCAAACTCGATCTAAAGCAATTTTTTATATGATTTTCGAGGGGTTTCTTGAGGTAAGCCACTTGTAAATATTTTTATTCAATAATTTTGTTTCCCTAGCTATGTTGTATGGGGTTAAGTGTTGGCCAGTCAAGAACCCTCACGTGTAGAAGATGAAAGTAGTAGAAATGAGGATGTTGAGATGGATGTGTGGGTGTACCAGGAGAGATAGGATTAAGAGCCCGTTTGGCTTAGCTGATTTAGAGTAGTTGATAAATATTAGGTGCTGAAAAACACTTTTAAGTGCTGAAGTTGATTTAAAAAATAAGCAGTTACGTGTTTGGCTAAAAGTGCTGAAATTAATAATATGCAGCTAAAGAACCGGGTATACGAAGAGTTTTATTTTAAAAAGAATTATTTTAGGGATAGAATAGTAAATATTTTTATCAAACTTAAACTGTTTATAAGCTGAAATTTGATAAGTTGGGGGAAACCAACTTATGACTTTTGGCTTATTTTTGGTTTATAAGCACTTGACTTATAAGCACTTTTCATTTTACCAAACGCGTAGATAAGCCAAAAAGTGCTTATAAGTCAGTTTGACCAGCTTATAAGCTTAGCCAAACACCCTCTAAGAATGAAGCTATCCGGGACAGAGTGGGAGTAGCCTCCGTAGAGGACAAGATACAAGAGTCGAGGCTGAGATAGTTCAGACATGTTAACAGAAACAACATTGATGCTCCTGTCAGGAGGTGTGAGAGGTTGGCCACGGAGAGTTTGAGAAAACATCGAGGTAGGCCTAAGAAGTAATGGGGAGAGGTGATTAGACGGGAAATAGTGCTGCTTCAGCTCACTGAGAATATGACCCTTGATAGGAGGGTGTGGAGGTCGAGGATTAAGGTAGAAGGTTAGTGGATAGTTTTTTAGTTGTTCACCGATAGTCTTAGTAGCATGCATGTCACTTCATATTCTTAGATTTTTATTACGTTATGTGATTTTGTTCGCCTCAGTTATTATATTCTCTATGTCTATTATTTGGTACTACTTATCATTTATATCTCCTTGATGTTCTAAACGTTAATACCACACAAGAGGGGGGGGGGGTGATTTGTGTGGTACCTAATTTTCGCACTAGAAGAACCTGGTTCTTCTAGGTGTTCTAACTTCTACTGTTTGCAGAACTAAAATATTACGTGAAAAACACCTGGCTCAAAAGGTGAAAAAACCACGACCTACTACTCAGTAGGATTTTTCCAAACTTCTACTAAATTTCAATGAGCCAAAAATANAGCTGAAAGGTACAATATGTAAAACACCTACTACAATTGAACTAGGAATAAAGAAAGACACAATGGAATTGGTTCTTCACACTTAGTTCTTGTAGCTTTAGATTTGCACACTTGTATCACACATAAATTGCTTGCAAAAATCGCCTAGCTCTTTTGCTCTCAATTTGGTTTAACTTCAGCTTATGTGCAATCACTTGTAATAGAGAACAATTATTATATTTATAGAGTTAGTAATCAGAGTTTAATAAGAACTCAAATTGTGGATCCTTTATCAATCTGAGTCCAAGAACAACTCTAACTCCCAATCCATATTCTTATCCGGATATAATTCTCTTTTCATAAGGAGACTCCAATTCCTTATCTTATATGCAATCTTTTCGATCAACTCAGAAGATACTCATCAAGATATTGCTTCTTGACCCCAAGGACGTATCTTCATCACATGCACTTCATGTGTATGAGCCATAACAACTGTATCACCTAAGATGAACCTGGTCCGTCACTGAGTTCGTTTGTCAGTCTTCAAAACTTCAACTTATCTTGGGCCAACAAATTCTCCCTTTTTGATGATGACAAACTCTGCACTTTTACTGATTATAGAACCTATAGAACTCAGCTAAAATATCATTACTCGAAAAAAATTTCTTAGAAACATTTTCTTATCATTAAGGGCCAGATTTAATTAGGTCATAAACATCACTGATCAGAAGCACAATATCTTCCCCCTTTTGGCATCATCAAAAAGTTGTATAAATAATGTGAATCCCAGAATATTAATTAGTACTCATAGCCATTGAGGCAACTGCAAGTGAAAGCATGCTTTAGTTAATCAAAAATCAACTTGACAAAAAGTGACTATAAAGAACAGAAGTAACATAAAGCAAGAGAAATGCACATTGTCATTGATAAGCAGTGCTTCTACACAACAATCCACAAAAAGAAATAGCAGAAACTACCAACCATGAGAAAAAAGGGGAAAAAATCCCTAATCCGGGTCATTGGGGGGTTTTCTAGACTGGTTCAAAACAGGACAAGGAAACATAAGGCTTTGAGGAACTAGAGGGTTGGGGTTGTAACAGATTAAGCATAGTTTGGAGCATCCCTTCACTCTTTTCTTTTTCCTTTGAAAGTTCAGCTCTCAACCCATTCCTCTCTTCTTCCAGTTCAACAACTCGAGCTTGAAGCCTTGCAATCTCAGCATCCTTTGTCCCTACCTCCTGAACCAAAACTCTAACCTTGCTATTCACTAGAGTTCTCACAGATGAACCAGGATCAACAGGACCTATACTAACTGGATAATCACAGACCTGAAGAGTCTTGATGCCAAAGTGCTCTTTGCTAGAAGCCATTTCCCATTTCTTCAAGGGAACTTTCAGCTTGTCCAGCACAACTGTTAGAATAAACCCATAAGGGATGGCATGAGCCTTTGAACCATTTAGCACCCTGTCCAACAGCTTAACAATAAAGGCAGGCCAATTTATCTGCCTTCCATCCAAAAAACACTGCATGAGGACCAGGTCCATGTAGTTTGTTGTGTGCCTCCTTTCCAGTCGAGGCAGCAGACATTTGTTCACAAATTCAAAGAGCACTTTATGCTCTGGCCTCATCTCACTCTTTTGAACAGCCCTGGCTTCAGACACCTCCTCATCATTTGTAGTGTTACAGAAGTTCCTAGTGATTTGAAGGTCAGTAGGCAGACCATCCAAATAAGGCCACCTTTATCTTGTGTAATCATCAAAGCCCTCACTTGGAATATTCAGGATTTTGCCCAACTCAGATGCATCAAATTTCACCTTCACTCCCTTCACTTTACTGGACACCAGCCCATTCTTCACAGTCCCATTTGCCATAAATTCAATAAGTTCTTTCCTGGCTAATTTTCCATCCATCTGAAGGACCATGTCCTTCCAACCTTGTGCCTCCAGTGAAGTCATCTTACCATGCCTGGCTCCTCCAGGTCTTTGAGCAATCTACCCTTCAGAATTTTTCTGCTGCCAAAGTTGGCAAACCTATCCTGTTCCTGTTCTGACTCTTCTTCTCTTTCTTCTTCACTCCACTCGTCATCCTCTTCTTCCTCAAGTTGTACTTGTTTTCTCTTTGCTGCTGATCTGGTTCTTTTAGCTAGAGAGGATGTAGCAGGTACAGGCCTGGAGGGCTTCCTTGCAGAAGACCTGGTTCTTTTTGATTTAGCACTGGGAACTTCTTCAGTCGTACCTCTCTCTTGATGGACCAGGTTCATCTCTTCCTCTTCCTCTTCCACAGCAGCCTCAGAACTTTCAACCATTTTTGTTTTCCCTTTTCTATCTTCTTTTTCTTACTCTCCTCTAGTGCCTTTTGCAGTTGTGCTTCACTTTGCCTCAACCTACTTCTTGTGGCTCTAGCCCTATGTGCATCAGACATAGGTGATGAAACTTGGCTTTTCTTGATTGATTTGGACGCAAATGGGGTCCTTTGTGAGGAAGCCTTTCGTTTCTTGGGATCATAATTGGTTTCAACTTTCTTGAGCATATCAGCTAAGTTCTCTTCCACAGATGAACCAGATTCATCTGTTTGTTCACTCAGATTTATCAGTCCCTCAGCAGCTTCACCTGATCCGCTTCCCCCTGACTTCAAGCCACCTTCTTCTCCACCACCACATATAGCAAGAATCTCCCCTTTCTTTTTCTTTCTCCTCCTACTAGTTTTAGTCCCTTCAACATTTTTCACAGCACCCACAAGCACAAACCTACTATCTACCTTCTCAGCTATATCATAAAATACATAACAGGTGTTTACCTCTCTTGGGTTTTCTTGACTATTTTAATTGTTAGATGACCCAGGTTCTTCTCCTTCACTGGCAGAGAAAACTTTCTCAGATTCAGAGCTTGAGTCGCTTTCTATGGTTGTATCTTCCTTCCTTTGACTAGCCTGTAATATTTCGTTCAAGACTTTCCTCAAAGGACCAGATGCCACTGTTTTTCTTGCTAACATTTTCTGGCGACGAAATCTGGGTTTTGGGGGTTCATATGTAGGGGTGAAAGATGAGGTGTTAGGGAAGACTGGTGGAGGAGTTCCAGGGTTGTCTTTAGGATTAGTCATGGCGGAGGATTTCTGGAGATTTTAGGGATTTTTGGAGAAGAAAGCAGATGAGCAGATATTTGGAATAAAAGTGACGGTTATGAGTGATGTGGTGGGTATTTAAAGAGAGGTCATGATTAAGGCAGTAATATCAGCTTTTTCAGAGGTCTATTAGGAGTCTACTCAAGTTATAATTCCGGTCTCCTAAGTGATTAATGAAAATCACTTGATTTTAGGGAAAAACCCCGTTATAGTTAGACTCCTAGTTTTAATGAAACTGGTTCAATTTCTCAGCGGATAAAATTTTCTGGACGTTTGGTGTAACAGGATTTCTGCTCATGATTGCTAATTTCGATTTTCTAATTGCGTAAAGTATAGAAACATACCTGAACTATCTCATGAGCACATATTGATGAACCAGGTTCTTCAAGTAAAACTTCCCTTGATCATGCCTCAAATGTCAAAATAGAAAATTTTTGCAAGAGATTAAGGATATATAACACATGTCACAAGAGTATACTTAATCAAAGTATGAGACTGAGTAAGAATTAGTCTAGATATTTACATAGAATTCAAAACTCCTAACCAAACATTTTTTTCTTTTCATTTTTAATAATTTTTTTCATTGTGAATTCTGAACTGGACCTTTTAGGTGATCTTAATAATCCCCAATTCCAACCTGTTCCTTTCAAAGTTTTCTCTACTTAGTGCTTTAGTAAAGATGTCAGCTATTTGTTTATCAGTAGCACAAAATTCTATGGAGATTAACCCTTTCTCATAGTTATCTCTTAAGAAGTGGTGTCTAACATCTATGTGCTTGGTCCTTTTATGATGAACAGGGTTCTTTGTCATACTTATAGCACTAGTGTTATCACAGAATATTGGTATGCATCCCACTTCTATACCAAAGTCTACTAATTATTGCTTGATCCACAGTAATTGAGCACAGCAAGAAGCTGCAGCCACATACTCAGCTTCAGCAGTAGATAGGGCTACTGAATTTTGTTTCTTGGTAGCCCATGATACAAGACATGAACCAAGAAAGTGAGCCATACCTGAAGTACTTTTTCTATCCACTAGGAAACCTGCATAGTTAGCATCAGCATAACCTACTAGATCAAAATTACTACCTTTAGGGTACAATAAGCATAATTCAGCAGTCCCCTTCAGATAACTCAATATCCTTTTAACAGCAGCCAAGTGAGACTCTTTTGGATTATCCTAAAAACGTGCACAAAGTCCTACACTGAAAATAATGTCAGGTCTGCTGGCAGTAAGATACAAGAGTGAATCAATCATACCCCTATACAACTTTTGATCTACTGATGAACCAGGTTCATCAACATCTAATTTAGTGGCAGTTGCAATAGGTGTATCTATTTCTTTAGAGTCTTCCATTTTAAACTTCTTGATTAGTTTTTTTGTATACTTCTGCTGATAAATCATGGTTTCATTTGGACGTTGTTTGATCTGCAAACCTAGGAAGAAATTTAGTTAACCCATCATACTCATTTCAAACTCACATCCCATTAATTTTGCAAAGTCCTTACTCATCCTATCTGTAGTGGCTCCAAATATTATGTCATCAACATATATTTGTACAACAAGAAGATCTTTACCTTTTTCCCTTAGGAACAAAGTGTTGTCTATTTTACCTCTTTTGTACCCATGCTCCAGTAGGAATTTTGATAGTCGTTCATACCAGGCTCTTGGGGCCTATTTGAGCCCATATAGTGCTTTATCCAGCTTGTACACATGATCAGGACATTCATTGCTTTCAAATCATGGTGGTTGTTTCACAAACACTTCCTCCTTAAGATAGCCATTCAAGAAGGCACTTTTGACATCCATCTAATGGAGAGTGAATTCCATATGTGCTGCATAGGCAATGAGAATCCTAATTGCCTCTAATCTTGCAACTGGAGCAAATGTCTCATCATAGTCTATTCCTTCCTGTTGGCTATAGCCTTGGACTACCAATCTTGCCTTATTCCTAGTGACAGTTCCATCTTCATCAAGTTTGTTCCTAAAGACCCATTTTGTACCAATGACTGATCTATCTTTCGGTCTAGGAACTAGGTGCCAAACTTGACTTCTTTCAAACTGGTTTAGCTCATCCTACATTGCATTCACCCAATCTACATCCTGGAAAGCCTCAGAAATATTTTTAGGTTCAATAATAGATAGGAAAGCATCAAAGGCACACAAATTCTTTAATTGTGATTTGGTTTTGACTCCAGAAGTTGGATAATTAAGTATGTTCTCAATGAGATGAGAACTTTGATGCTTGTGTGGTCTTACAACTAACTGGCTTCTGCTGGATGTTTCAGCAATTTTAAGAGGAACAGGTTCATGAGCAGGTTCTTTTAAGGGATTTATTTTAGTTTCCTTTTGATTTCTTCCCCCTGTCAGATTGACCTGTACGGATGAACCTGTTCCATCACCTATTCCTTCCACAGGTGCCACTTTGATTTGAGCTGATGGATCAGCCCGATCTTTGACTAGTCCCATGGCTTCATTTTCCTGTTCCTGTCTCTCAGAAAGAATGTTAGTTTCATCAAATACTACATGCACACTCTCTTCTACACACATTGTTCTTTTATTATAAACCTTATATGCTTTACTATGTGAAGAATATCCCAAGAATACTCCCTCATCACTTCTGGGATCAAACTTTCCTAGAGAGTCTTTTCCATTATTGTGCACATAGCATTTGCAACCAAAAGCCCTAAGATGGGATATGTTTTGTTTTCTCCCTTTAAGTAACTCATAGGGAGTCTTCTCTACTAGTGGTCTGGTCATGCATCTATTTATGATGTAGCATGCAGTGTTTACAGCTTCTGCCCAGAAACTATGAGGTAATTTGCTAGATAATAACATTGTTCTTGCCATATCCTCAAGAGTTCTATTTTTTCTCTCAACTACACCATTTTGTTGTGGAGTCCTAGGGGCAGAGAAATTATGATCTATGCCACTTCCATCACAAAATTCAGCAAACTTAAAGTTTTCAAACTCAGTTCCATGATCAGACCTAATGGATGCAAGTTGATTTCCTATTTGTTTTTGAGTTTTCCTAACAAATGCAGAGAACATGTCAAATGCTTCATCTTTGGAGGTTAGAAATAAAACCCAGGTGAATCTGGAATAGTCATCAACTAGCACCATT
>MU700635.1:46008-86943 GCA_026770625.1 Nicotiana glauca | reverse complement strand
AGGGTTTGATTATGAGGATGAAAAGTGTATAATGAATATACACGCCTCTTTTTGTTATATTTAATGTGCATATATATGCACCAACCGTTGGATTAGATCAAACGAATGGCCAGGATTCACTTAACATCACACGACGTCGTGTGATTAAATGAAGCCTTGAATTTCATCCGTTGGATGAACCAAATGAACGGCCCTGATTGTTTTTAGATGAACGACGTCGTTTTATTTGTTAGACAACTGTTATTCCTGGGCCGTTTGATCAAATTTTCAATGGTCCAGATTTGATTTCCCTAGACGGTGTCGTTTTGGTTTTGTATAGGCGGATTGGTCTTTCATCTTTGGGCCTGGTCTATTTGGGCCACTGAATTGCCCACTTTATGTATTTAGTATATATTTTGTATTTTCTGGTATTATCTCTTTTTATTATTATTTTTTGTATTTTCGTATTATGTTTCTTATTTATTATTTTTTCTGTATTTTCATATTACTACTGTATTTATTATTTCACGTATTTTTTTTGTATTTTCTTTTAATTTTTTCTGATTTTTCTAGAATTAAGAGTAATTTTCCTATATTTTTTTGGTATTTTCTAATTAATACAAAAATGTATTTTGTTTTAATTTTCTTTGCTTTATTTTCCAAAAATAAAAACAAACACTGGTATTTCTACATAATTATCAACAAATTTCCACGCAAAAATCATTTTTTATATATTTTTTGGAATAATTTACTTGGGGCAAAAATCACGTGCTCACACCATGTACTCTATGACACCAAATTTTGAGCGGTTGTGTAAACGGTGTATGGTTGAGACTTATTTACATATTTTTGAGATTTACTTTTATTTCATATTATTTTTATATTATCTGATTAACTAGTTCCTCGTTAAGTGTGGGCTTGCCTAGCGAGTAGTGTTAGGAACTATCACGACCCCATGTTTGGAATTTTGGATATTGACAAGTTGGATCATAGCACTAGGTTGCATATTTTTCATGAGTCATTAGCAAGCTTGGCAGTCTAGAGGATCGGTACGGAGACATCTATACTTGTCTTCTAGAGGCTATAGGCTTTAGGAAACATCACTTTTTTTCTTTTCTATCATGCGACTTTTTTCCGTAGCTAAGCAGGATCCAGAGCCCTAGATTGCAGCCACTACTAGGGGTAGGGTATGAGGCAAAGGTAGAGGCAAAGGTATAAAGTTCAACCTAGAGTACGTGTCGTGGCACTTATAGTCGAGCCCTATATAGCTCTGGATGATAAAATTCCAATTCAAGCTGAGCCAGTAGGACCGACTCAAGTCTTAGAAAGGTTCATTCTTACCTTAGTCATTTAAGACACCTCAGTATGTATGGTGAGGTTCATGGGGAGCAAGTCTTATGCTAGTGTATTTCCCTTGGCACCAACCAATTCTCTGACGGGGGAGGAGTTCAGACTCCCGATACTCATACCCTAGAGCAGATAGCCTAAGTTTATTAGACCCTTGGAAATATACCAGTTGGCTGGTTTGGCCTATTGTTGCTGCACAACCTAGGGATAGGCTCACAATGTAAGTTGATGAGCTGAAGAGATTGGATAAGTTCACAAAGTTGCATCGCCCTCACTTCAATGGTGCACCTTCAGAGGATGGCTAGGCTTCTTGGACCATACCTAAGGGATTTTTCTCAATATCGGACTAGTTAAGTCCAATGTAGTTGACCTTACCATCTTTCACATGTATGGATCGACCAAGAGATGGTGGCAGATTTATGAGTTTGGTAGGCCAACATGATCGCCTCCTCTTACAGGGACCTAGTTCTTGTAGTTGTTCTTTGAGATATTTATTCCCCTCACTTAGAGAGATGAGCTACACAGCCAGTTTGAGTTTTTCAATAGGGTAGCATGATCATCACCCAGTATGAGACCAGATTGTTGATTTATCTCACCACGGAGCTATCATAATCCCTACTGAGAAGTATAAGGTGAGGAGGTTCAGAGAGGATCTTACACTCAGACTTTAGATGGCCTGAGTGGCCGAGAGCAAGACCGTTTCAATCAGGTGGTGGAGATTTCCAAGAGGCTAAATGAGAAAGACAACCTTTGACAAGTTGCCCCGTTAGTTTGGAGGTTTTAGTAGTGCTTCGTTTGAGGCAGAGGTTCTTTTTTTAGAGGTCATTCTATTCAACCAGCGCTGTTAGGGCTCCAAGTCTCTCACGGTACTTCAGGCAGCCATAATGCTTATGGACCTCCTCAGAGCAGCTAACATACAATGCAGCTCCAGCTCATGTTAGTGAACCTCTGATATAGAGTTACCATGGTGGTTATTCGGGTCGTCAGGAATATCTCTATGTTTAGCATCCATGTCACTAAAGATCTTGCTATGTGTGTGGGGATTTGAGGTACTTCGTAAGGTTTTACCCTAGGTCAAAAAGCAGTATGACCGATAGGGCACTCATGTCATGATTCCAACACGAGTTGCTATACCAACCGCTCAGCATGCTAGAGGTAGGCGTCAAGTAGCCAGAGATGGAGGCTAGCCAGTTAGAGGTAGAGGATGGTCAGTGAGTGGTCATCCTAGAGGTGGAGGATAGGTTGGTGGGGCTCAACCTTGTTGTTATGCATTTCCTGCTAGGCTTGAGGCGGAGTCGTCTGATGCGATTATTATAGGTATTATCTTAGTGTGTCATAGAGATTCTTCACTATTGTTTGGTCCGGGTTCTACTTTTTCTTGTGTGTCTTCACATTTTGCATTGCACCTGAGTATGTCTCGTCATTCTCTTAATAGCTCTATTTCTGTGTCCACACCAGTTGGGGATTCTATAGTAGTTAATCAAGTATATCGGTCTTGTGTTGTTACTATTAATGGTTCTGATACTATGGTTGATCTTTTGTTGTTAGAGATAGTGGATTTGAGGTCATTCTTAGTATGGATTAGTTGTTCCCGTATCATGTTTTCTTGGATTTCCATGCCAACATTGTGACTTTAGCTATGCCGGGGTAGCCTAGATTAGAGTGGAGAGAGACCTTCGGCCATTCCACTAGTAGGGTGGTTTCATATTTGAAGACATGACAAATGGTTAAGAAGGGTTTTTAACGTATTTGGCTTACATTCGGGATTCTAGTGCGGAGGTTCCTTCTATGGATTTATTGCAGGTTGTGAGAAAGATTCTAGAGGTATCTCTTGTAGATTTACCAGGCATGCACCCGATAATGATATCAATTTTTGCATTGACGTGGTCCCAGACACTCATACCATTTCTATCCCACCATATCATATGGATTCAGTCGAGTTAAAGGTATTGAGTGATCAATTGTAGGATTTTCTTGATAAATGATTCATCAGGACAAGTGTTTCACCTTGGGGTGTGACATTATTGTTTGTATAGAAGATCAGAGATCGATGAGGATGTGCATTTACTATCAGTTAAACAAGGTTACCATCAAGAATAAGTATCTATTGTCTAGGACTGATGACATTTGATCAGTTTTAGGGTGCCAAGGTGTTTTCCAAGATTGACTTGAGATCGAGCTATTATCATGTGAAGATTAGAGCATCAGATGTCCCTAACACAACTTTCAAGACCTGCTATGGTCATTATGAGTTCTTGGTAATATCATTTGGTTTGACTAATGCTCCAACAATCTTCACAAACTTGATGAACCAAGTGTTTAAGCCTTATTTGAATTCATTTCTAATTGTGTTTATTGATGATATTCTAGTTTTACTCCCATAGTAGAGTGGAGCATGACCAGCACTAGCAGATTGTACTTCAGAATGTGAAAGATCATCAATTTTATGCTAAATTCTCCATCTGTGAGTTCTGGTTGGACTCAATTGCCTTTTTGGATCATGTTGTGTCTTGGGATGGTATAAAGGTGGATCCTAAGAGATTAAGGAAGTTCAGAGTTAGGCATGACTTACTTAGACTATAGAGATTCAGAGTTTCTTAGGTTTGGCAGGATACTATTACCGCTTTGTGGAGGGGTTCTCATCAATCGCAACCCTGTTGACCAAGTTGACTCAAAAGGGCATTATTTTCATATGGTTTGACGTGTCATGCTCCTACCTCGGGAAGCGTGATCGACGCTCAACCGAGATACCCCGGTTAAGCAAGCCTACTATATGCCTTCTACCCAACCTTTCCCATTAACAATGTAAGAATTAGTACAAATGATAGACATGAGAAGAGTCAAATGTTCCACATTCTTTTTCCATTGCTCAAAGGATATTCATTTATGATTTCCAAAAATATTACAAATTTATAGATACAAGGATAAACATGTTTGCCAAATACCAACACATCTAATTAATTACCCAACATCGGACACCACCCACAATATATTTACGGAGCCTCTAAGTACAATATATGAGTAGTATGGAAGTGCTGGCGACAAGGCCCCGGCTATACATCATAACACAAGAAATAATATCAAGTTACCTAAGGCCCGAAAAAAAGTAGGGTTCACCAAAACCTAGCCGAATACAGAGTAACTGCTAACAAGTATCAAAGCTTCCCGTTGACGAACCACCTGCATCCATTGAAGATGCAGCGCCCCCGGCAAAAGAGATGTTAGTACATGTGGAATACTACTAGTATGTGAAGTTAAATGTACCCTTTCGAAGTGGAATTCCAATATAATAAGGGAATAATCATGAGAGCAGCAAGTAATAATCAATGATACTCAAATTCTAAGTTAAAACATAAAAAAATTTCAAAACACGAAAATAATATTATTTTTGGTTGGGAGATCATTAGCACCGATATACCATCGTGCTTTTAGCGCGGAGTCCGATGTCGGCCTGATTGGCTAAGATGTCTCTCCAAAAATAATATAGATTGATATGTGATGCGAAAAACGAAAGGTGTTACCAAGAGTAGGATTGACCATGTGCGCAACATGGCGTCCAATTACCATCTGACCGGTTGGGTCATCTCCCTACATATGTTGTGTGAGTTGACATCAAATCCAAGGCTATGAACAATATCATTCCAATAAAGAAGAAGAATCTTAACACATCAATATTATCCCTCTTAAGGGGAATAATCTCAATCCACTATGATGATTTCTAATCAGAAGGCTCCAGAGATATATGTCTCCCAACTATGAAATATGGCAGAAGAGTATACCACATGGTCGGAATCTCATATTTATTATATGATAATTATACAGAGACATTATCTCTACAATGTGTCTTGTGAGGTATTTATAGATCATCGAAGATAGTATCAGCACTTATTTAAGAAAAAGGATCTAAATTTGAGGCAACGAAGATAGTTAGAGCTATTAAAGGACTATGATATCACCATTTCTATCATCCCGGGAAGGCTAATATGGTGGTCGATGCCTTGAGTATGGGTAGCCTTTCATATATTCTAGTTGGTGAGAGACCTATAACATTATATGTTCAAGCTTTGGCCAATTAGTTCATGAGTATTACACCCCATGTTATACACCCCATGAGACCTATAACATTATATTCATTTGATACTCAAAAAATAAGTATAGTTGAGTCCAAAGAGCAGCTTTGATAGGCTACTCCCAATATACATCACAGTCTGCTACTATCAATTTTGTGTCTATCCATCCTACTCTATATTTTCAATATAGACACTTATTTAAAACCAACTACAACAAGGATTCCTACTTTTAATTCTACTTATCTGTGGGATCCAATTCAGCTGATGCAATGCTTCTTTCCACTTGACTATGTGTTCTTCCCTCTAATATGTATGTGCAATCCTATCTCTCTGCAGATTTGGAGATCGTCAAATTTAGCTTGTTCAAATCTGGTTCTGTTTCTCTCCCTCCAAATCAATGCAACAGTCGTGGCAAACACACAGCTAGTAATTGCATTTGTTCCTCTTATGCTCTTGTCTATCTTGCAAGCCCATTCCAACTCTCTTTTCCAATCTCATATGCTTCTATTATATCCCATTTCCATGAACATAGTCTGGACCACAATTGCTTTGTGATGGTTCACTCAAAGAACAACTGGCTAAAGGATTCCAGGCTATGTCCACAAAATGCACACGCTGCAAGAATTTGGATACCAATCTTCAACAGTATTTCCACTATAGCTAGTCGATGTTGTGCTGTAAGCCAGAGGGTGAATCTATATCTTGGATGTATATTTGTGTGCAACATCAAACTTTCCATTCAGCTCTGGGGTACGCTGGTATCAGTTTGAACTACATTTGCTTAATCTGGAACTTTATATCAGTGCATATTGTCTTTAGTCTGCTATGAATGTTTCCATGAAGGTTCTAGTTTTCCATGATCAAACTTCTGCCTTCTAGTATCTTTCTCACCACCCAAGATGTAGACTTAGGTGTGTCCATTGTTTCCAGATTCCTGTTCTTTATATAAAAATATGTATCCGTATTATCCATAAGCAGTCCTTCTTTCTTGTTATATCCCACAAATGTTTTATAATTGTTGCTTTGTTCCACAGTTTTATGTCGAGTATATTAAGTCCTCTAGTACCTATTGGCTTGCACACCTTTTCCTATGCCACTACTGATTTCTTAGAGATAGTAGCAGTACCAGTCCATAGGAAAGTTTTGCATATTGCCTCAATTGCTTTCATAACCTTCTTTGGAAGAACAAAAATTTGTGCCCAATAGGTTTGAATGCCAAAGATAATAGCCTTGATCAATTGCATAAAATGAGATCATCTTTGAAAGTATATAAAATAAGTTAATCATATTACCTCAGATGTTACAAATGTTGAAGATCGTGAACAAAAAGTACAAAGAGGGTTGAAAGGTTCAGAAGCTAAAAGAATTGGAGAAAATAATGCTTCATCGAAAGTCAACAAGTTGGGAATATTATAACACGTACCTTTAAGGTGAGACTACGATTCTTAACATGATAATATATTTATGTTATAATTTATTTTATTTTTATCATAGTCATGTGTTATGTTTTGAGGTCAAGCGAGTTGTGGAACAAAAGTTGGTGAAAGTCATCATAAGTTGCGTTCATAAATCTTACTGAAATTTGGGTCAAATGTCACTGAAATTTTATCCCAATATACTTAGAGTTATGGGGTGATCCACCCATCACATCGAAGAACTGTGAGTCAATGTTCTAACGCATTAAACTATTTGTCGATATGATAAAGTTGTAGAGAGGTATATACTTTTTGCGAGACTGCGCAGACTGTTAGGTGACAAGTAGGTGTGTCACCTACTTGCTTAAATGAGATGACTAAATATGTCAAAAAAGGGTCTATTTTGGGTAGGCCAAAGAGCCCTTTTAAGGGCTTATCTCCTGAAAATATAACACTCATTATATAGCAAAATAACCAGATATAAGCCCCTGCAAAAATTCTCCCAAAAATTGAACACAACCCCTAATTGATTTTCTTGGAGAAAAACCTAGGGTTTAAAGAAACAAGATAGGAGCTGAAATATTCAACAAAATAAGGTAGGTTTACTGTTGTTTTCATCCATTTTTTCTACTGGAAATGTATAGAAAGTCGTTCTATATTTGGAAGAACTCACGGGACGATGATTGGAAGCCGTGAGTTCAAGTTATTCAACTTGTACTGGACTATTTTGTATTGTTGTTGGATTGTGTATTTTGCTACATTTTTAGGGAGTTTTAGGGGAGAAAGGGTGTGGATAAACACCACATAAATGCAGGGTGGTGGGCTGGTCGTTCGTCGTAACATTTTCGGGCCGTTTGACACTACTACGATGGTCGTTTTGTGTATGGAGTGATTAGAGTATGTTGGGTTGTTTTGTAGTATTTCGTGGTGTATATAAGGTTGGAAAATAATGTATGTATGTTATTATAGTTGTATTCTTATGTTGTTGGTGTAATCTCGAATCGGGAGGAAGTAAAGACTATAGGGGAGATTCTGTCCGTTTTAATATACTATAAGCTTGTCGTTCATTATGAGATAGTTGTACCTTTCATAAATTAATGATAGTAATATTATCGTCATTGTAAATTGAGGTGAGAAGAAACGAGTTCAACGTGGATATTGGAAAGATTGTCATAAGGTATATTAAGGCTAAACCTTTCTTTTATTTTGGCATGATCGCATAACTACATACGTTTGATAACGAGACATAAAGAGAAATTCGTATTCCTGAACATATGTACATTATCCTAGTCTCATAAGTTACAGTATTCTCCCTTATCGGGAGTTTATACTTAGTTTAGTATTGTCTTCTCTCAGCCAAGAGAGCAGAGAGTCTATACATATATATATATATATATATATATATATATAGTATTACAGTATTTCACCACCATCGAGCTATAATCGGTGGGCAGGCCCCTATTAGGTAATCTTTGATCACATGGTAAGTTATATATTAAGTCTACTGTGGTCGACCACCTATGAGCGAGCCTAGAATGGCTGAGAAAATGAGCCTAGTATGTCCGAACGCCTATGAGAAAGCCTACTATAGTCGAGCAGTTACACGTATTGAGCCACATAAGGCCGAGCAACTATTTTACTTACTATATTGAAAGAGTTGAGTTAGTATCAGCAGGTAAGTATATCTCCAGATCATCTTTGACTCTCAGTTACTTTTAGTTATTATATTATCAGTTTAATTTCAGCTTTCAGTTATTTTATTCCCTTACATAATCGGTATATTATTTTGTACTGACGTCCCTTTCCTGGATACTGCATTTCATGCATGCAGGTTCGAATAGACAGGCTGGTAGACCTCCTCCGTAGGTGTTGTCCGTGTTCAGCTTGATCGGGAAGCTCCACATATCGAAGTTGCCTGGTCTAGGGTTTTGAGTACATGTTATGCATATATGTATACATATTATGGGTAGGTCGGGGCCCTGTTCCGACCATAGTACATCCATAAGTAGAGGCTTGTAGACACATCCTGTTAGTCAGTGCAGTATATTGGGCTTGTGGACCTTGTATGTATATTTTTGTTGGTTTGTCAACTGTAGTAGTACACTCGCTCAAGTGAGGCACCGGGTGCCGATATCGCCTCCCCTCGAAGCGTGACAAACATGGTATCATTATAGTTCTATCCTAAGGGAGTGTACAAGCCATGTCTGGTAGAGTCTTTTTTATAGATGTGTTGTGCACCATATTATTTAACCAGGGAACTACAGGACGTTTAGGAGTTGGTTACCCTTCTTTAAAATCTCAATTGTGCTGTAGAACTGAGATTTAGGAAATTTGAGTTAAACTTACATATTGTTGTTTGCATATAGAGACAACGGTGACTATGTAGACTACAGCAAGTCAGAGGAGAGATACAGTAGCGGGTGAGGGTACCAGCAGGATACCCTCAGTAGATGGGGCCAGTCTGAGGCCTAGGGCGAGACCTCTACTCGGCTATTACCTACTCCTCCACCACCTGAGGTGATTCCTAGAGATACAACATATAGATTTTTCCCTCCATTTCCATCAGATCAGGACTTGAGGAGTGTTGTGCATTTATTGACACGATTGCTATCTAAGTCATCGGCTAGTGTAGGATCTTATGAGGGGTCTGGGAGTTCAAGGGTCCGATAGTTTATTGCTTTGAGTCCCCTAGAGTTCACAGAGACAGATCAGAGGGAGGACCCACATAATTTCATAGATAAGCTTCACAGGATATTTCAATTTATGCATGCCACAGAAAAGATGCCCACAGAGAAAGATGTTGTTGAGCTAGCAGATTTTTGACTATGAGATATAGTCATCCTTTTTTACTAGGGATGGGAGAGGTCCAAGGGACGTGATGCACCTCTAGCTATTAGGGATAATTTTTTAGATTCCTTTCTTGGCCAGTACTTACCGCGAGATATCCAACAAGCTCGAGTCGATCAGTTTCTAGCCCTCAAGTAGAGCAATATGAGATTTCGAGAGTATAGTATCCATTTTGACTCATGGCCGAATATGCTTCATCCACAATTGCTACTATGCGGGACATGATCCACATGTTTTATAGAAGGGTTGGCCCCAAAGTTGACCAAGGCATGTGGCACCGCTACATTGCAGGATAGTAATGGATACCTTCCGGATTCAGGCATTCGTCTAGAATATATAAGGGGGAAGGCGTCAGCAGCACGGTATATAGAGTAATGAGCAATGGAAGTCTAAGAGGATGAGATTTGCCAGGTCTCAGGAGTAGTCTCAGGGTAGTTATAGGCCCAGTACTTAGGACGGCCACCTAGGCCTCTACCACCTCAGTTACAGGGTTACAAGTATGGCTACTATACTCAGTTAGGACCAGGTGAGATCTAACTGGCATCGGGTTTGCAACAATAGTGAGGTTCAGGGGAGACATGGTCATTTTCGCTGTGGTGTGACATCTAAGGTAGAGGACACTTGGGCCAATGGCGAGCAGGTTCTGGTGCTTGTTATACATGTGGTAATTCGGGGCATATGATGTGAGATTTCCCAAATAGAGATTTTATGGGTATGGCATAACCAACGCATATGTGTTTCCAGATGAGCTTCCAAGTATACCTCCAGAGCGAAAGATTGAATTTAGCATCGATTTGCTTTCAGGAACGTAACCAATATCCATCCATCCGTATAGAATGGCACCTTCCGAATTGAAGGAGTTGAAGGAGCAGTTAAAAATTTTGCTGGAGAAATGTTTCATCTATCCCAGTATCTCACCTCAGGGTGCACCGGTACTATTTGTGCAGAAGAACGACATCTCGCTAAGGATGTGTACCGATTATAGGCAGCTGAACAAAGTAATTATTACTAATAAGTATCCACTTCCAATGATCGATGACCTGTTTGATTAGTTGCAGGGGGATAAATGATTTTCAAAGATAGATTTGAAGATGGGGTACTACTAGGTCAAAGATCAGGAGAAAGATATTCCGAAAACAACATTCTAGACTCGATATGGCCACTTCAAGTTACTTGTCATGTCCTTTGGGTTGACAAATGCACCCACCGTATATATGCACTTGATTAATAGTGTATTCCAACCATTTTTAGATCTATTCATTATAGTATTTATTGATGATATTCTGGTTTATTCACATTCAAAGAAGGGGCATGCAGAACATCTGCGAGCGGTACTGCAAACCCTCCGTGATCGTAAGTTGTATGCTAAGTTTTCTAAATGTGAGTTTTGATTGAAGTCTGTAGCATTCTTGGGGCATATTGTATCCAATGAAGGTATAAAGGTAGACACTTAAAAGATTGAGGCCGTGAAATCCTGGCCTAGACCTACCACTCCGACAAAGGTTCGTAGCTTTCTAGGCTTAGAAGGCTACTATCGGAGCTTCATAGAGAGTTTTTCTTCCCTTTTAGCACCATTGATGAAGCAGACTCATAAAACATCTAAGTTTCAGTGGACAGAGGCTTACGAGCGGAGTTTCTAAGAGCTTAAGAATAGGTTAACATCATCGCCCGTTCTAACACTTCTAGAGGATCTAGAGGGTTATGATGTGTATTGTGATGCCTCAGGTGTCATCTTAGGATGTGTCCTAATTCAACATGCTAAGTTAATTACGTACGCTTCAAGGCAGTTGAGGAAGCATGATAGGAATTATATGATCCATGACCTCGAGTTAGGAGCGATTGTCCATGCACTTAAGATATGGCGGCATTATTTATATGGTGTTCATGTGGATGTATTTATATATCATAAAAACTTGCAATATATCTTTAAGCAAAACAATTTGAGTTTGCGACAGAGGCGATGGCAAGAGTTATTGAAAGATTACGACTTTAACATTCTCTACCATCCAAGGAAATATAATATTATAGCTGATGCCTAAAGTCTCCGATCTATGGGTAACTTAGCATATGTAGAGGCTGAGAAAAGAGAATTAGCTAGAGAGCTTCATCAATTGGCTTGTTTAGGGGTTCAGTTAGTAGATTCTGACAATGGTGGAGTTGTACTCCAAAACACCACAAAATCATCTCTTATAGCTGAAGTAAAGAAAATGCACTACGAGGACCCAGAGTTGGTCGAGTTGAGAGAGTGAGTTCCACAACAGAAGAAGTCATTGTTAGGGGGTAAAGGAAGATGGGGTTCTTAGATACATGGGTCATTTGTGAATCCCAAATATAGTAGGGCTGCGAGACTGGATTATGTTAGAGGCACATTATTCGTGGTACTCCATTCATATTGGGTCGACAAAGATGTATCATGACATTAAGGATATGTAAGGGTGGAATGATATTAAGAAGAAAATTGTTGAGTTTGTCGCCAAGTGTCCTAGTTTCCAGCAGGTGAAGGTAGAGCACCAAAAGCTCGGAGGGCCAAGCATACAATAAAGGTCCCGACGTTGAAATGGAAGGTGATAAACATGGACTTTGTCACAGGTTTGCCTCGTTCTCATCATATGTTCGATTCTATATGGGTGATAGTCAATAGGCTCATGAAATCATCCCATTTTCTATTGCTTAGATCTACATATACAGCCGAAGATTAAGAGGATTTATATATTAAGGAGATAGTGAGGCTAAATGGAGTACCAAAATCTATTATATATGACAGTGGGGCCTAGTTTACATGATATTCTTGAGGTTATTTCAATGAGGTCTAGGGACTCAAGTGAATCTCAGCACAACTTTTCATCCACAGGCTGATGGACAAGCCGAGCGCACAATTCGGATGCTCAAGGATATGTTACGAGCATGTGTATTAGATTTTAAAAGAAATTGGGACGAGCATCTACCTCTTATCGAGTTTGCATATAATAACAGTTACCACTCTAGTATCTAGATAGATCCATATGAGGCCTTATATAGGCGTAAGTACAGATCTCCTATAGGGTGGTTTGATGTTGGAGAATCTGGGTAACATGGGCCAAACATGGTTCAGCAGGCAATAGAGAAAGTAAAGCTTATCCAGAAGTGACTGTTGACAGCTCGGAGTCGTTAGAAATCATATTCTAACGTGCGGCGATGAGACTTAGAGTTTAGAGTTGATGACTGGGTATTCTTAAAGGTGTCGCCTATGAAGGGCATAATGAGGTTTGTCAAGAAAGGCAATCTTAGCCCACGGTATATTAGGCCTTATAGGATTATTCGAAGAGTGGGACGAAGAGATTATTAGTTAGATTTTCCCTCGAAATTGGAGTCTGTCCATCCGGATTTTCATATTTCTATGCTACAGAAATGTATAGGGAATCCTACCCGAGCGGTTCCCACTGATGATGTACAAATCACGGAGGAGTTAATCTTACGAGGAAGTTCTATTTTCCATCCTAGACCGAAAAATTTGCAAGCTACGAAATAAGGAGGTAGCCTCAATAAAAGTTTTATGGAGAAGCAAGAACATAGAAGAGATAAACGCAGGAAATGGAGGAAGAAATGAATTCTAAATAACCCCACTTATGTCTCGAGATGTGATACACCAGCACAACTCTATTTAGGTCAGTAGGTAATAAAGTAAGCTCTTATTTTTTATATTCAGTATTTATGATTGATGGCCGTGTGAGGCCTAGTGTTGCTATTTATAGACATTGCCTATGCTGGCATGTATAGTATGTTTTCTGGCTGCGTGCAGGTTGGTTTTAGTCTAGTGTATAGAGGAGAATCTGGAAACATTTTCCAAGTCTCAAAGAGTATATATTCCAGGGCGAATGTTCCTAAGGGGGGAATGACGTTATACCCCATATTTTCGTACATAAAACTGTATCGTAAGAAAACTAATGTAAGATGGAAACTGAGATCATCTTTGAAAGTATATAAATTAAGTTAATCATGTTACCTCGAAGGTTACAAATATTGAAGATCGTGAACAACAAGACAAAGAGGCTTGGAAGGTTCAGAAGCTAAAGGAATTGAAGAAAATAACGTTTCATCAAAAGTTGACAAGTTGGGAATGTTATAACCCGTACCTTTTAGGTAAGAATAGGGTTGTTAACATGATAAGAGGTTTATGTTATAATTTATTTTAGTATTTTGATCGTTATGTGTTAATTTTTGAGGTCAAGAGAGTTGTGGAACAAAAGTCGATGAAATTCATCATAAGTTACGTTCATAAGTTTTACTGAAATTTGGGCCAAATGTCACTGCGATTTTCTCCAAATATACTTAGAGTTACGGGTGATCCACCCATCAAATTCAATATCTATAAGTCTATTTTCTAACACTTTAAATCATATATCAGTATGACATCGTAGTAGATAGATATATGCATTTGCTTGAGGCTGCGCAGACTGCTAGGTGACAAGTAGTGTGTCACCTACTTGCTTAAATGAGAGGACTAAATATGTCCAAAAAAGGGATATTTCGGGTCGGATAAAGATCCCTTTTAAGGTGTTATCTCTATCAAATATAACACTCATTATATAGCAAAATAACCAGAGATATGCCCCTGCAAAAATCCTCCCAAAAATTGAACGCAACCCCTACTTATTTTCTCTTATGGTTTTTTTCAAGTTCTAGTTGGAGGAAAACCTAGGGTTTGAAGAACCAAGATAGGAGCTGAGATACTCAAAAAATAAGGAGGGTGTTTGGATTGGCTTATAAAAAGTAGTTTTTAAGCTAAAAGCCAAAAGCCATAAGTTGGTAATCCCCAAATTTTGGCTTTTGGCTTATTTTTTTGCATTTCATGCTTAAAAGTAAGTGATTTTAAGCAATTTTTAGTATTACCAAACATCACACAAACTAAAAAAAAGTACTTAAAAGCCAATAAGCACTTAAAATAAGCAAATCCAAACACCCAGAAGGTAAGATTACTTCTCTTTTTCATTCATTTTTCTGTTGGAAATGTATGGAAAGTCGTTCTACACTTGTAAGAACTCATAGAACGATGATCGGAAGCCATGACTTCGTGTTATTCAACTTGTATTGGACTATTTTGTAGGATGTTTTGTGTTGTTGTTGGATTGCATGTTTTTCTAATATTTTAGGGAGTTTTGGAGGAGGAAGGGTGTGAAGAAACACCACATAAATGCAGGGTGGAGCTAGTAATTCGTCATAACATTTTCGGGCTGTTTGATACTACTACGGTGGTCGTTTTGTGTATGAAGAGATTAGGGTGTTTTGGGCTGTTCTGTAGTATTTTGTGGTGTATATAAGGTGAGAAAATAATGTATATATGTTGTTATTGTTGTGTTCTTGTGTTATTGGTGTAATCTCAAATTGGGAGGAAGTAATTATAGGGGATATGCTGCCTATTCTAATATAAAATAATTTTGTCATTCGTCATGTGATAGTTGTACATTTTGTAACTTAATGATAGTGTTATTATCGTTATTGTAGATTAATGTGCAAATAAACAGGCCAACATGGTTATTGGAAAGATTATAATAAGGTATGTTAAGGCTAAACATTTCCTTCATTTTCGCATGATCCTGTAACTACATGTTTTTTATAACGAGACATAAAGAGAAGTTCATATTCCTGAACTTATGTACATTATCCTACTTTCATAAGTTATAGTTTTCTCCCTTATCGGAACTTTATATTTAGTATAATATTGTCTTCTTTTAGCCAAGAGAGCAGAGAGTCTATATATATTATTTTCACCACCATCAAACTATAATTGGTAGGCAGACCCATATTGGGCGATCTTTGATCAGATGGTAAGTTATATACTGAGCCTACTGTGGCCGAGTTCCTATGAGTGAGCCCAAAATGGTCGAGATAGTAAGCAAAGAATGGCAGAGCACCTATGAACGAGCCTGCTACGGTTGAGCTGTTACATGTACGAAGGCTTATAAGGCCGGGCAACTATTTTACTTACTATATTGAGAGAGTTGAGCCAGTATTAGCATGTAAGTATATCTCCAGATCATCTTTGACTCCCAGTTACTTTCAGTTATTATATTATTAGTTTAGTCATAACTTTTGGTTATTTTATTGCCTTACATACTCGGTACATTATTTCATACTGACACCCCTTTCATGGGGATGATGCATTTTATGCGTGCAGGCTCTGATAGATAGACTGATAGACCTCCTCAGTAGGTGTTGTCCGTGTTCAGCTTGATCGGGAAGCTCCACGTATCGAAGTTGACGGGTCTAGGGTTTTAGTACATATTGTGTATATATGTATATATATTATGGGTAGGTTGGGGTCTCATTCCAACCATAGTACATTCATCAGTAGAGGCTTGTAGACATACCCTGTTAGTCAGTGCAGTATGTTGGGCTTGTAGGCCTTATATGTGTATTTTTATTGGTTTGTCAGCTGTAGTAGTTATGATGGCCTTGTCAGCCCAATTTTATATTGATGTTCAGTCACAGTTAGTTTTCATTCATTTTTGTATTTTTTTCACAAATTATCTTGCAATGTGGCCCTATAGTCAAAGTATGACATTATATTTTCAATGTCCATCCATCTCAAGTTGGTACGATTGGTTAAGTGAGCTACCGGGTGGTAGTCTCGCCCCCACCCCCCCCAAAGGTTTAGGGCCTGACAATGATGTTATTTGAACGCACCAAAGAGCGTCAGTATTACAACCCCCATTTTCTTGTCCTTAAGGACATAATACAATACGGTGATGCCAAGGAGGTTTCTACTGGAGATGATGGGGTATTGCGGATGAAGGCTTGGATTTGTGTGCCCAATGTGGATGGGTTATGTGAGTTGATTCTTGAGGAGGCCCACAGATCATCGTATTCCATTCATCTAGGTGCCGCGAAGATGTATCAGGACTTGAGGAAACATTATTAGTGCAGGAGAATGAAGAAAGATATAGTTGAATATGTGGCTCTGTGCTTGAACTTTCAACATGTAAAGTACGAACATCAGAGGCCGGGCGGTTTGCTTCGGAGACTTGAGATTCCTGAGTGGAAATGGGAGCGTGTTACCATAGACTTCATTGTTGGGCTCCACGTACTTTGAAAAAATTAGATGCAGTCTGGGTGATTGTGGATCGGTTGACTAAGTTAGGTCACTTTATTTCGGTGGTGACTACCTATTCTTCAAAGCGGCCCGCTCATATCTATATCCGCGTGATTATTTGTCTTCACTGTGTGCTGCAGTCTATTATTTCTGATCGAGGCACGCAATTCACATTGTAGTTTTGGAGAGCAGTGCAGTAATAGTTGGGCACATGGGTTGAGTTGAGCACATCATTCCACCCTCAGATAGACGTACAGTCCCAGCGCACCATTCAGATATTGGAGGATATGCCACACGTTTGTGTTATGGATTTGGGGGGTTCTTGGGATCAGTTTCTACCGCTTGCTGAGTTTTTCTAAAACAACTGCCAATCGTGTATTGAGATGGCTCCTTTTGAGGCCTTATATAGGAGGCGATGCCATTCTCCAGTTGGTTGGTTCGTGTGAGGCTAGGTTGTTGGGTACTAATTTGGTTCAAGATGCCTTGGAGAGGGTCAAGTTGATTCAGTATCGGCTTCGTGTAGCATAGTCTAGACAGAAGAGCTACACAGACCGGAAAGTTCACGGCGTTGCATAAATGGTGAGAAAGAAGGTATTTGCTCATAGTATCAACCATGAAGGATATGATGCGGTTTAAGGATATGATGCGGTTTGGGAAGAAGGTCAAGTTGAGCCCTCAATATATTGGCCCTTCTGAGGTTCTTGAGAGGATTGGAGAGATGGCCTACAAGCTTAAATTGCCACCTAATTTGTCGAGTATTTATCTAGTGTTTCATATTTCTATGCTCCAAAAGTATTATGGTGATCCGTCTCATGTTTTGTACTTCAGCATAGTTCAGTTAGATGGATATTTGACTTATTATGTGGAGCTTGTTGTCACACCTCTTTTTACCTACCACGCACAGGAAGGGTAGAAGGGAGTTTTTTCCATTTAAAGGACAATCGAAACGGGATTTATTTATTTAAAGAATTTAGAGTCGCCACTTGGGATAATTTACGGTGTCCCAAGTCACCAGTTAAAATCCCGAATCGAGGAAAGGTTGACTCTGTATTACAGTCCGCGAACACAGAAATCCGGGTAAGAAATTTTGTTAACCCGGGAGAAGGTGTTAGGCATTCCCAAGTTCCGTAGTTCTAGCACGGTCGCTCAACTGTTATTATTGGCCTATTATCTAATTTCAATACATGTTTTAACCTATGATGCAATTTTAACTTAGAGCCGCTTTTATTCATTTTTTTAAGGAAGATTGCAACGTCATTTAAAATAGGTCTTGAACCACGTAACATAAATGCGCCCACAGTCTGCAACACACTTTATATAACATTGTTGAGATTTGGATTTGGGTCATATAAATGCGCACCCGAGTTTAGTAAGGTAATTTATTAAAATAACGCGACTAATGCAACTACGCGTTTGCAACTTTACGAGGGCCATGGAAATTCGCTAAATGGCGTGTCTCGAATTCTAAGGATTAAAATACTAATTGAGGGTCGTACATTTTAAGATTTTATTCAGCACGTCGCACTTTAAATCCAATTTTTAAAGGAAATTCAAAATCAAACTCTTAAGGGCCATAACTATATTTGCAAGTATGACACACCTCAACTAACTGTCTAAATTCCTTATTTTGAAAGCATGAGGGCCATAGACTATCTTTACTAATATGGCACACCCCGAAATTAATTTAATTCTAGCGCTTCTAGACCTTTTTAATTCCAGTGCTCATGTTAGCTAAGCAAGAAAACTTTGCGCAAAAGAAACTAAACAGAAAGCAACAGATCCGGTATTAACTGGCTCGTGCCATTTCAACCATGCGGAGGAGGTTTGAAGCAGGCAGGCCCAATGCAATGGAGGCCTGCAAATCTATTTCATGTAGTTTCTTGACTCAAGGCCCAAAGAAGGGCCTATATTTAACACTAAATTCTGACGAAGAAAAAGACTCGAGTTCGAGTCCCCAGGCATGTAAGAGGTATACCAAATCAGAAATGCGAGCCTAACAAGGCCTGTGATAACGAACCATCCTTGGAAAATTGTGCTTCAATTAACTCTACAGGGGCATTTATGTGAAATTCCCGGTACAATTTGAGCCAATTTCTATGCATAATGTCAAATAAAACCTTATGGGTCTACCCAATTGATACAAGTCCTAACATTAAATTAAAACTAACATGTTTCTGCAAGACAAATAAATCAATGCACAACCTGCCTTTTAAGGTAACTTGGACCATTTTTCCTTTCTTCCAGCACAACTCATATTGGTTACTACTTAAAAAAAAAAAGAATTCAGTCACTCATTACATGAATGTGGCACCACTGAACTACAAGGGAACATGTCGGAACAATCAAATACATTGCCTAGCAAGCGGATACATACACAATGTATACCATTTAGCATGATCTATATGCAACCAAATAAGCTATGTGCCAATTTCTTCAGAATACTTTCAAATATTCAACATCTAACTATAGGATACTTGTTAGAAAACTGATCTCCCATCAGATGAAACCCAATACAGCTTTCAGAATGATATTGACATTATCCAGCAGAATATAATGCATCAGGCAAACTCAGTAAATAAAAAATAAAACTAAGCTACTGAACAGAGCAAATTGAAGTTGTGTTTGAACTCTCAATTACATTTTATACTTCAACCAATCTTCACATGATATAGGATTTAAGAACAGGTACCTGGATATGGAAAAGGGAAGAAAGAAGTGAGGCAGCAATAAGCAACAGCAAACAAGCAGTCAACACCCAGGAAGTAGGAAACCAAACAAAAACCAATTGGACTCAGCCAATGAAACAGTAATCTATATAAAACCAAAACTTCAAAACCAGCTCTTCAAGACTCCAAATCAAATCATTTTTCGACCAAAGATTGCAGGATGTGAAACTTTCAAGGATTTTAGTTAAGGAAAAAGATCAGAAACATCTAGCTAATACAGAATTTGATCAGTTCTATCAAAGAAAAAGACTGGAAGTCAGTGTAATTTTCAGAACTATTCAGCCGTTTTGTTTTCTCAGAATTTTCTCCTCTTTTCAATCTCTATCTCTTTCAATCTCTCTCTATTATTTTCTCTCTATTTTTTCTGTATTTTCAGAGTGTTTTCTGTGTTTTCTTCTTTCTTTCTAAAACTCTTTTTTTCATATATTTTTCAATGTCTTTCTCTATGTCTATCTGTATGTATCTGATTTCTAGCCTTTAAATAGGCATTCAATTAGTGTCATTTCCATTACCCATTCCCTTTCCCATTTTTAATTATCTACACTAGCTTAGTGCTTTTAATTAATTCAGTATTGCATTTTTCTAGACCCTATCATTTGTTAGCAGCCCCCTAATTAGTTAGGTAAACACAACCTTTATTGAATAACCCCTACATTACCCCTTAAAACTTCTATTATTTACTTAATCAAAACTGGGTCGAATCAATCCCAAGACTTAAACCAAACTTATCAACCAAATTGAATCTTGAACTTAAAGGCATGAAACCAATCATAAATTTAAACCAATAAATCCATAGATGAAAAACATTGAACTTTAGGAAAACACTCAGAAGTAGTAATAAGTAATTTGATCATTTTTGACTAATAGCTCGACATTTATGGATAAAAGAATCAATAATAAAAGAGTTACCAAAACAGAATTAACTCTAAGTACGTTTGACAAAATTAAACGAAATTACTAACAAGTTCATGCTATCTAATTATCACTAACTGGTCGAAAAGAAAAGTGAAACAAAAACAAGAAGAACGAGAAAGAGAATAAAGGAGATGAGGAAAAGAAAAAATAGAAGAGAGTAGGGAAAACATAAATGAGGAGAAGGGAATACTGAAAATACATGTCTAAACCAGGTGAACCTCCTTGAACAAACCTTCTGAATAATCCAATTTTGGATCGAAGTAAAAATTAATCGTGTGTTTTCGACGAAAACATGCGACTAATGTCCAATTCGAACTCAAATCTTCATCCACTGGCTGATTGGCGTCTTTGGAGATTTCGTGGTTCCGCCTTTAGATTTAAGATTCGAAAGGCTCCAGGCAGATTCGAGGGAAAATAGCGGTGGATTAGGGATGAGGGGGTCAAGGCGGTTGTGTGGTGTTAATTTGGGGCTGTTTGGGCCATCAGAACCGCCGTGAAGAGATTTCTGGTGGGCAGAGGGCGGCGGAGTGAGGCGAAGAGAGACGGGGTGTCTCTAGGGTTAGAGAGACGCACTGGAGAGGGTTTGATTTGGGGTTATGGGGTCTGAAGATTTTGGATATATTAAATCTACGATTTAATTAGGGGCGTTGGATGATTGAAATCCAATGGCTCTGATTGAATCCTTAATGGAAACGGGTTCATTTTGGTTAAGTGGGGGGACCAGATGGGTTTGGATCGGGTCGGGTTGGGTTATGGGCGATGCCCTGGACCATTCGATCAAAGAAGATCAATGGTTTGGATCTCATTTTATTGAAACGGGGTCGTTTGGACTAGGGTGGAAGGACCGTATTGTGGATGGGTTTTTGGGCTGGTTTGGGCGGATACTAGAATTGGGCTTGAGTGGAATTCCGATTGGGTTGAAAAAAATCAATTAATTTGGCCCAGGAATTTATCTAATTCCTTTTCTTTCTTTCTTTTTCATTTCTTCCTTTTTCCTAACTTCTTTTTAACTAAAAATAAAACTAAATTAATTCCTAATACCAAATTATATAATCATATTAAATTAACCAACTTTAAATAACAACTACCACCAATAATTAAGAACCAACTTAAAATAATTAAAATTAAAGTACAAAAATAATTATTTTTTGTGATTTTCTCATTTTTACAAAACCATTAATTACTAATTAATCTAAAAATATAAAATCAAATCTTAAATGCAGATGTAATATATTTTATTTTTATTTTTATTTTTCAATTCATTAACAAAATTAAATACGCACACAAAAATATGCAAACAATCAGAAAAATTCTACAATAATTCCTAGAATAACAAATAATTAAAAAAAGATCTAATTTTGGGAATTCTGTAGGAGTAATTTATGTGAGGCAAAAATCACGTGCTCATACTTGTGGCCGTTTTGAATAGGCATGTTTGAAAGTTGAGATGGAAGGATATAGCTTTAGTGAAAGTTCAGTGGATGAGTTGATGACCAATTGTGAGCCATTTTTTAGTTCTATTCATTCGGCGCCAAGTCCCCGAGCCATCCCGAGTCCTGCAAAAATAGCTTCATACTTAGCTTTGTTGTTAGTCATTGAAGGGCATTTGATCGACTGTCGGACTGTCATATTAGTTGGTGTGACTAGTAATACTCCGAGCCCAAACCCTTTCAATTAGATGAACCATCTGTATACGGGGTCTGGGTTTTTGAGATGGCCTTAGAAGCTATTAATGCCTCCTTCTCTGTCTCGGAGAGTATATTCGTGCTAAAACGATGATCGCTAGGACTTGAGATTTTATAGCTGTTCAGGGTAGATACATGATATCTGTCACGATCCTATTTTTCCACCCTCGGGAGTCATGATGGCGCCTACTAGTGAAAGCTAGGCAAGCCAACCAACTGAATTATTTACCATGTTTCCATTCTAAATCCGATATCAATTAAGGACCAACAGTTAACGATCAACAAATTTTTCTTAGCGGAAGATTAAATTTCAAGTTTTAATAATACTGCAAATACCATTCCATAACAAATCTACGCAAGACAGGTGTCACAACTTCACAGACTGTCTAAGAGTACTACAACTAAAGGTAAAAAAATAATACAACACTGTCTCTGGAAATACATGAAAGAAACCGGAATAATAGATAGAAGGAGACGCCAAGGCCTGCGGACGCCTGCAGGACTACATCGGGTCACCTAATGAACCAGAAGCAGCTACCTCACTACGGTCTAAAATCTACGACACTAGGATCTGCACAAAAGAGTCTAGAGTGTAGTATCAACACAACCGACCCCATGTGCTGGTAAGTGCCTAGCCTAAGCTTGGCGAAGTAGTGACGAGGCTAGGATCAGACTACCAAAATAAACTTGTGCAGTTAAATAATATACGGCAGAACGGTACAAGCAGAAATGTACAACTAAGGATGGGAGGGGGAAAACATGCTGCGGGGACATCGAATAATAATAGAAGAAGAACGAATAAATATAAGGATCACCATAGTTAAATTGAAGATAGGAAGGGGGATCATGTTGCGGCGTACAACAAGTATCAACAGAAAACCAACAATTAAATGTAGAGAAACCATAACTCATCTATCAATAAAAATCAGAAAAATTCAAAGACAAGTGCACGGTATCACCCTTCTTGCTTTAACACTCTCTCACCAAAATAATACACGGCATCACCCTTCGTGCTTTAACACTCTCTCACCAAAATAATGTACGACATCACCATTCGTGCTTTACACTCTTCCTCACCCAAGCAACAATCACAAAGCAATTTGGGCAAGGGAATCAATATCATCACAATAAAATCAAGTAACAACAGGAAATCAGTAAGTAAGCGTAAAGAACACCATAACTCAATTACCAGTAAAATCAGGAAAATCAAGGACAAGTGCACGGCATCATCCTTCGTACTTTTACTCTCGTCCTCACCACAAAAATTAGTATAATTGGCACGGCATCACCCTTCGTGCTTTTACTTCACATAATCACTCATATAAAGGCACAAAATGGTACATCGTGTGGCACGACATCATCCTTTGTGTTTTTACACTCTTTCTCACAAAATCATACACGACATCACCCTTCGTGCTTTAACACTCTCTCACCAAAACAATACACGGCATTACCCTTCGTGATTTACACTCTTCCCCACGCAAACAACAATCACAAATAATAAGGATAAGAAAATAAATGGATCACAATAAAAATCCTGGCAAAGGAACAATATCAAAACAACAACATCCCGGCAAGAGAACAATATTAAAATCAACAACGTCCCGGCAATGGAACAATACCATAATCCTCTTCTCTTTTTCACATTTACTTCAGAACTCGATTTACAATTGGAGCCAATGCTCTACAAGGTTCAATTGCCAAATGTTCTTTCACAATTCACTTCACAACTTGAGCCAACGCTCCTCAATGTTCAAATATCACCATTACTTCCACAAACTTTGCCAACAATAGAAATCATCACAAAAAAAAAACATGAGCAATACTAATGGAGTCATAATAATCATAATATAAGACTCACGGGCATGCTTGACACAAAAGTATAGATACTCGTCACCATGCCTATACGTCGTACTCAACAAATAACACATAGAAAATAGGACATGACTCTTAATCCCTCAAGCTAAGGTTAGACCAAACACTTACCTCGATGCCTCGAACACAATTCAAGCCTCAACTATCACTTTACCTCTTGATTCCATCACCAATTCGCTCGTATCTAGCCACAAGTTACTTAATTATATCAATAAATGCTAAATGAATCAATTCTAATGCATGGAAATAAGTTTTCTAAAGTTTTTCCCAAAAGTCAAAAATCGACCCCGGGCCCACATGGTCAAAACCCGAGGTTCGAACCAAAACTCGATTACCCATTCACCCACGAACTCAAATATACAATTTGTTTTGAAATCGGACCTCAAATTGAGGTCCAAATCCCAAAAATTTTAAAAATCTAGGTTCTACCCAAAACACCCAATTTTCCCTATGAAAACATTTGATTTTGAGTTGATATCATGTGAAAAGATATTAAAGATTGAAGAAAACTAGTTAGAAACAACTTAGAATCGATTTGGAGAAGAAATTTTCTTTGGAAAATTGCCCGTTTGTGTTTTGAGAAGATATGAAAAATGGATGAAAATGCGTTTAAGTGTAAATTAATCGGTCTCTGATGCCGCAATTACGACTAGGGTTCGCAATTGTGAACCCTTCAGAAGTCTGAGATCCTCGCCTTTGCAAAGAAAAAATATCGCATTTGCGACAACCCCTTTTTCCTGAGGGGTTCGCATTTGCGAGGGAGGCATCACATTTGTGACTAAGGCCTTCCACATTTGCGACCCAAACGATAGCATTTGCAATGGTCTTCTCGCATTTGCGGGCCAGGCTTCGCAAATTCGAAGCTTGCAGGCCTGCAACATACCACAAAATTCCTAAGTGTAAATTTCACTCTGTGTCCTATCTGAAACTCACTCGAGCCCTCGGGGCTCCAAACCAAACATGTACACTAACCCAAAAACATCATACAGACTCGCTCGAGCATTCAAATCACCAACATAACATCAACAACTATGAGTTTAGCATCAAAATCATTAACTCACTTAAGAACATCAAATTTTCCAAATTTACTCAAATAAGGTCCGATTCACGTCATTTCAAGTCCGTTTCTTACCAAACTTCACAGACTCAACTTAAATCATATATAAGACCTATACCGGGATCCAGAACCAAAATACGAGCCTGATACCATCAAATTTCAAACACATTTAATTTCCAAAAACTCATATATTTTTCAAAAAACAATTTTCTTAAAAAATTCATTTCTCGGGCTCGGGACCTTGGAATTCGATTCCGGGCATATGCCGAAGTCCCATATTCCGTTACGAACTTCCCAGGATCGTCGGAACACAGATCCGGGTCCGTTTGCTCAAAATGTTGACTAAAGTCAACCATAATCAAATTTTAACTTTAGAAATTTCTATTTCTCATATTTTCATATAGAAGGCTTTTCGGATATAGGTCCGGACCACGCACCCAAATTGAGATGAGGTAAAAAGGATGTTTTTAGGCCTCGAAACACTGAATTTGTTTCTAAAACAAGTGATGACCTTTTGGTCATCACATCCTCCACCTCTAAAACAATCATTCGTCCTCGAACAGACAAAAGAAGAAAGTACCTGAGTCGAGGAAAAGATGGGGATAATGGCTTTGCATATCAGACTCGGACTCCCAGGTTGATGCCTCAGTAGGATGACCTCTCCACTGAACACAAACGGAAGGAAAACTCTTTGATCTCAACTGACGAACCTACAGGTCTAGAATAGCTACCGGCTCTTCCTCATAGGACAAGTCCTTATCCAACCGGACAGTGTTGCAGTCTAACACGTGGGATGGATCATTGTGATACTTTCGAAGCATGGACACGTGAAACACCAGATGCACGGCTGATAAGCTCGATGGCAACGCAAGTCTGTAAGCCACCTCTCCCACTTGATCAAGAATCTCAAACGGGCCAACGAACCTAGGGCTAAGCTTGCCCTTCTTTCCAAATCTCATCATGCCCTTCATAGGCGACACCCGAAGCAATACCCGCTCACCGACCATGAATGCAAAATCATGAACCTTACGGTCGGCATAACTCTTTTGCCTGGACTGAGCTGTACGAAGCCTATCCTGAATGATCCTGACCTTGTCCAAGGCATCCTATACTAGATCCGTACCCAACAACAGAGCCTCTCCCAGCTCAAACCATCCGACCAGAGACCTACATCGCCTACCATATAAATCCTCATAAGGAGCCATTTGGATGCTCGACTGGTAGCTGTTGTTGTAGGCAAACTCCGCTAAAGGTAAAAACTAATCCCCTGAGCCTCCAAAGTCAATAACACAAGCTCGGAGCATGTCCTCCAAAATCTGCGTAGTTCACTCGGACTTCCCGTCAGTCTTAGGATGAAACACTATGCTCAAATTAACCCGTGTGCCCAACTCCCGCTAAACGACTCTCCAAAAATGTGAGATAAACTGCGTACTTTGGTCCGAAATGATAGACACGGGCACACCATGAAGGCTAACAATCTTCCGGATATAAATCTCATCTAACCTCTCGGAATGATAGGAGACTGCCATATGAATGAAATGTGCTGACTTGGTCAGCCTATCAACAATAACCCACATTGCATCGAACTTCCTCTGTGTCTGTGGGAGTCCAATAAGAAGTCCATAGTGATACGCTCCCACTTCCACTCAGGAATCTCAATCTTCTGGAATAGACCACCAAGTCTCCGATGCTCATACTTAACCTGCTGACAATTCAAACACAACTTCATTCTCCTCCACCAATAATACTGCCACAAATCCAGATACATCTTGGCGGCGCCCGGATGAATAGAGTACCAGGAACTATGGGCCTCCTCTAAAACCAACTCCTAGAGCCCATCAACATTAGGCACACAAACTCGACCATGCAGCCTCAAAACTCCATTATCTTCTAATGTGACTTGCTTGGCACCTTCGTGCTCCACCGTGTCTCTGAGGACACACAAATGAGGATCATCATACTACCGATCTCGGATACGCTCCAATAAAGAAGAGCGAGCAACAGTGCAAGATAATACACGGCTGGGCTCAGAAATATCCAACCTCACGAACTGGTTGGCCAAATCCTGAACATCCAAAGCAAGCGCTCTCTTATCGACTGGAATATACGCATGATTGCCCATACTGGCTAACTTCCTACTTAAAGCATCGGCCACCACATTGGCCTTTCCCGGAGAATATGAGATGGTGATATCATAGTCTTTTAATAGCTCCAACCACCTTCTCTGCCTCAAATTTAGCTCCTTCTGCTTGAACAAGTATTGCAAACTCTTGTGATCCGTAAACACCTCACATGCCACGCCATACAAATAATGCCTCTAAATCATTCGCGCGTGAACAATGGATACTAACTACAAATCACAGACTGGATAGTTCTTCTCATGAATATTCAACTAAAGCGAATCATAAGCAATGACCTTTCCATCTTGCATCAACACCGCACCAAGCCAAACACGAGATGCATCACAATACACTATATATGGCCCTAAACCTGTGGGCAAAACCAACACGGGAGCCGTAATCAAAGCTGTCTTGAGCTTCTGGAAGCTTGCCTCGCACTCGTCTGACCACCTAAACTGGGCACCCTTTTGGGTCAACCTGGTCATTGGGGCTGCAATAGATGAGAACCTCTCCACAAACCGATGATAATAGCCTTCCAAACCCAAGTAACTCCAGATCTCTGTAGCTAATGTGGGTCGAGGCCAGTTCTTGACTGCCTCTATCCTTTTTAGATCTACCTGAATACCCCCTGCTGAAACGACATGACCCAAGAAAGCAACTAAAATCAACCAAAAATCACACTTCGAAAACTTAGCATACAACTGACTATCTCTCAGAGTCTGAGAAACCACTCTCAGGTGCTGCTCATGCTCCTCCCGGCTGCGGGAATAAATCAAAATATCGTCAATGAAGACTATCACTAACGAATCTATGTAAGGCTGAAAAACTCGGTTCATCAAATCCATGAAAGTTGTTGGGGCATTCGTCAACCCGAACGACATCACCAAGAACTCATAATGCCCGTACCGAGTGCGAAAAGCTATCTTAGGGGCATCGGACGCCCTAATCCTCAAATAATGGTAGCCAGATCTCAAGTCAATCTTAGAAAATACTTGGGCACCCTGAAGCTGGTCGAACCAATCATCAATCGTCGGCAATGGATACTTATTCTTGATTGTGACCTTGTTTAATTGCCGGTAATCTATACACATTCTCATCGATCCGTCCTTCTTCTTGACAAACAACACCGGCGCACCCCATGGTGAGACACTGGCCGAATGAAACCCTTTATCTAACAAGTCTTATGACTGCTCCTTCAACTCTTGCAAATCAGGTGGGGACATGCGATATGGCGGAATAAAAATGGGCTGAGTGCCCGGAGCCAGATCAACGCAAAAGTAAATATCCTTGTCGGGTCTGAAGGAAATACCCCAGGAAACTTACGGACAACGGGTACAGAATCAATAGAAGGAACCTCGGCACTAGAATCACGAACATATGCAAAAATAGGCCAAACACCCCTTCTCAACCATTCATTAAGCCTTCATATATGAGATAACACCACGGGTAGAATGACTCCCGAGGGTGGGAAACTAAGTGATGACCTTTTGGGTCATCACAATATCATAAGCGCTTAATTCGATTTCCCATTTGGTCACTCATACCGAGAGTTTTGTCTTATGAAGAATAATCCACAGTGGGAAAGTAGAGACCACCAAAATAGGACGACACTAAAAGAATGGTCTTAATTTTTGCGCAACCATTACGATTGCTAGTGCATGTTTTCCTAAATGCGGATACCTGGTTTAGCATTTATTAATGCTCTCCTTACATAGTAAGTAGGATATTGCATACGGTCATTTTCTTAGACAAACAAAGCACTTATAGTAGTTTCCGCCATTGTCAGGTAAACCAGTCGCTCTCCCGATTAGGGCTTCAACAAAAATAGGTAGGTTGGACTAGTACCTTTCCAGGTCTCACAGTGCCTATTGGAATTTAGTAGTCAATTCAAGTTCTTATTTGTCGCAAATATTTTGTGGTACTTCTCATATAAGCGGGATATGAATCACCCGATTGCCGCTATCCTTTCGGTCAGTCTCATCACCTCCTTCTAAGTTATTAGCACTTCAGGTATATTTTTAATTGCTTTGATCTACATAGGGTTAGCTTCTACACCTCTATTTGAAACCAGAAAGCCAAGGATTTTACCTGAACCGGCCCCGAAGGTACACTTTTTTAGCATGAGTTTCATGTTGTATTTTTTCGAAGGCTTCCTTCAAGTGGGACAGATGAACTTATTTTACTAACATATCATTAATGTATATTTCCTGTTACGCCCCACAGTATTACGTCGATGTTATGCTCTACAGTAATATATTACGATGATGTTACCTTCTGCAGTAATATATTACGATGATGGTCATGCTTCGCAGTATTAATTTACGATGCACTCCGTAGTATCGTACGCTGAATTTGTCATAAGAAAATTGGCATCAGTCCAAGGAAAAGATTATTTGAGGATTATAAGAATTAAAAGTGATGAATAAATTCGTGAAGGTAAGAGGGTAAGTAAAATCAAAGAAAATGAATTTTGTCGAAGTTTGGCATTTTGGGATAAAATACGGCCCGAGCTAAAATATTTGGTATTTATGAACTAGTGCCATAAAAGGTACTACATGACCATGCTAGTAAGGTGTACAAGGTATATTAAAAGAGAGTAGTATTTAATTAAGTTGAGATAATTTTTAAATCATACGGGTAATTGATTAATTACCGGATAATAATACTACCCAATTAATCAATAAGTGAATATGAATTACACGTGGCAAGAACCCACAATTCAAGAAAATGACTAAGGTTCTTATTTGCTTAGGTGGATATGTAGGACAACAAGACTTTGACAAGTAATTAAAGAGACCACAAATTGGTCCTTCCATATATAAGTATCACAGCCAACAAAGGTTGGCATTTCTTTTAAAATGCCTCATAGTCCTATATAAATGTATTTATCCTGAAAGCCAACCAAAGCTCACTCCAAGAGCTATAATACTTTGCTTAAAAAAATTTTCTTGGAAGCGAACAGTGAGGGTGCATGCCAGCCAACCTCTTCTATGAAAACTTCAAGATGCTAAACTCCATCTACAAATCTCCAACGAAACTTCTTGCACAAAACACTTACAATGAGAATAATTAGAATCGTAGCAACGTAAAATTTTGTGTTCTAAAAGGAGTACGGTGCAATCTTCTCCAAGAATATAATACGGAGTTTTCCCTACTTCAGATATGTTAAGGCTAAGCTCTTCCTTCATTTTGCATCATCTCTTCATTGCAAAAGTTTGATAACGAGTCATAAAGAAAAATTCATATCCCGAAATTTACGTATATTTTGCTCGCCTCGCAAGTTACATATAGTTTTCTAGTTTTGTAAGTTATGATATTCTCCTTATCGGGACTTCATATTCAATTGATTATTTCCTTCTTCCAGTTAAGAGGGCAGCAAATATATATATACAGTGTTAAATTATTTTCATTACCATTGAGCTATAATCTATGGGCAGACCCCTATTGGGCAACCTCTAATCAGATGGTAAGTTATATACCAAGCCTACTATGGTTGAGCGCTATGAGCGAGCCCAGTTGGTCGAGATACAAATCTTAGTATGGACGAGTGTCTACTAGTTAGCCTACTACGATAAAGCAGTTTTATATATATATATATATCGAGCCTTATATGGCCGGACAACTATTTTATTTACTATATTGAGAGAGTTGAATATGTATCAGCAGGCAAGTATATCTTCAGATTATCTTTGACTTCTAGTTCCTTTCACTTATTATATTATCAGTTCAGTTTCAGATTTCAGTATATTGCCTTACATACTCAGTACATTATTTCGTACTAATGTTCCTTTTCTGGGGGAGTAGCATTTCATGCGTGCAGGTTCAAACAAACAGACGGGTTGACCTCCTCATATGTATTGCCCGAGTTCAGCTTGATCAGTAAGCTCCATACCTTTCAGAGCTGCGAAGTTTAGAACTTAATGTACATCTTGTGTATATATGTATATATGTTATAAGTAGGTCGAGGAGCTGTTCCAGTCATAATGTATCCACCAATAGAGGCTTGTAGGAAAATCCTGTCAGTTAGTGCAGTATGTTGGGCTGGTAGGCCTTTTATGTATATTTTATTAGTTTGCCAGCTGTTGTAGTTATGACGGCCTTGTCGGTCCAGCTTTATATTTATATTTAGTCAGAATCCGTAGTTGTCTTGCAATGTGGCCCTTGGCCAAAGTATGACATCATATGTTCATAGTTCCTTAGTCGCGGGTTAGTATGCAAGGATAGATGAAGCACCGTGTGCCGGTTTCGGCTCCAGATTCTAGTCGTGACAAAAGTGGTATCAGAGCAGTTCTGTCCTAGGGAGTCTACAATTCATGTGTAGTACAGTCGTGTTTATGGGTGTGTTGTGCACCACACTTATAAGCAGGAGCTACAGGGCATTTAGTATTGTCACTCTTTCTTCTTACTCTAGATCGTATGGTAGAGCTCATTTATAAAAATTCAAATTCCGAAATTCTATTTTATTCATTATAAGACGATACCTGCATCCGAAAAGAAGGTTTGAAAGAGAGATAGTTGTGGAAGAGCTGAGTCAGAGTAATTGGATTTTTCCCTACGATAAGTAAATGTGAGGTATTTAGCAGATCGTGGGTGTACTGAAAGGTGTAAGCTTCCTGATAAGAAGCATTAAGGAAAGAATGCCTATCCACCTTTATGGTGAAAGACAATGAGAGATTAAGAAGATAAATACAAGTTTCAACTAGCAAAAGAAGCAAGATAAAGAAGGGCACGAGGCGTCCAGTAAACGAAGCTTATAGTGTTTATAATTCAGGCAGAGGAACATGAGCTTTTTGAGTTATAATCAGCAGTAACAGAGGTATGTACGATTGGTCACACCCATTTTAGTTATGCCCTGTGGGGGCCAACAGGTATAGTAAAGAGAAGGACGGGATATCAACATCTGTCTGGGTTAGGGTAACCCAAATTGGTAAATGGATTGTTTGTGTTAGTTGACATTGTCGAAGGATATTGCAAATGTGCTAATAGACCTCCTTGTGAGACACCCAGAATATTACAATTAAATGTGAATACTAGTATGATAAAAAATCAGATGATAGACACTTAAGTCCTGGAAGGGATAAATATTACCTTAGTGTGACTCTCGTCCCTAGTAGAGCGAGGATGTTGAGCAACCCGAGGAGCCGATGAATGAAGCAAGGAAAGCTAAACGTGAAAGAATGTCGTGTTGAAGTTTTCACAAGAAAAGGAATATGCAGAAATAATAACAAAGTAACGAGAAAAGAGATAAGGAAGCATTATGAAAAAGGTATGATACATGGATGATAACGGTAGAGTGTCACAGAACCTATAGTCAACTGAAGAAAGAGACGAAAGGTGATGGACCTTAAGAAAACAAAAGATTATATGCCACACAGTCATATCCTCATTTCGAGAAATAAGTTCGCGACTCTAACGTGATTAATAAAAGGAAAAGTTAGACCCTAGAGTAATAGAAATCATTATGGACTGGTGAATAAGATAAACTAAACATGAGCAAGGGATTGAGTGAATTGATAATAGCCAGCATCATGAGAATTTCAAATTGTGCTCCGTCAATAATATAATGAAAAACAAAAGAAGATTCATGAGAAATTCAGAGAATGGTCATTCAAGAAGATGCTTCCCTAAAGCAAGCAATGGGAGAAGAGTTAAGCTTAAGGGAATGTATGTGCCAGTTACACTGAGTGTCACCATCATGAGTAAGGAATTTATTTTTCCTTGGTACAGAAGGATTACTATAAGGCGAGTAAGGGTCATCGATGATGTGAAAGGACGCTGAAGATGAAGAGGTAAAATATCTATAGGATGGTCGTCGTAGCTCCAACTCTTAGTACTCCCCTAAAAGGGGAATATGAAATGATGTGGAATTAAGTCAGAATTAACTGGATCTAGTAACTATGGAATGATAAAGGAAGAATGCGATAAAAATGAAAAAGGGATGAGATCATCAAATGTTACATATATGCTATAGTTCCAAAACATTATGTAAGCACGATGTCAAGAAAAGGAAGTAAGGGTTCCTGCCCGGGATATTGTTGATAGATAAGGACCCAGTACGTGAGGTAAGTTAAGACAAAGGAAATAACCCAGGAAAGATTACGTAAATATGGATATGAGAATAGGCCAACGAATAGTTAGTAGTTGATTCGGGAAGAGCCTAGTCATTACTAGACAAAAGGTTACAGAAAATCAATAGATAGTGCAAGATAAACAGAGTGAACCCCAAAATGGGGTATTCAGCCTCACAGTATAACATTATAATACTTGAGATATATTCATATGGGGAAGTTAAAAGGGTACCGTACGAGTGCTATGGAAAGAAAGAGAGTGACACTGGGAAGACAGTGAAAATATCAGTTCAAAAGTAACCCACAAGCTCCAGGACATGGAGGTAAGTAACTACGGATAAGTATAGACAAGGAAGGACATCAGGAGGTCCGTCGAGTATACAATGTAGTAAGCCCACAACTTTACAAGAGTCGGATAATCCTCCCTAACTACTACATTAGAAGACTAGCTGTGGAAATAAGGAAGAAGTCTTCAACCTAAACATAGTAACTAGAAGGAGAAATGGTCATGTAAAAGCAGTCTCACAACAAAAATTGTATGCCCTCCAAAAGAAAGTGGCACCTACCGTGGCTAATGAACATGCAAAGTATTACGTAAGAACTTTCAAGTTATCAGTGGTATACTGTAGATCAATATTGAAGTGAATCAACAATAGATGGACAAAATTCACAAAGTATGAGATGAGATTAGGTCGTCATTGTAAAGATGAGCAGTAATGAGGATGCATTAAAAGACTTAAATTTATACATATGGAATAAGCAACAAGAGTAAGCTAGGATTTGGTAGCAGACCTTAGCAACAATAAATTAAAGTAAGAGTTATGACAATAAATTCATACGGATGGCTAAACAAACCTATGCGATGAGATAAATATTTGTGAATTCAACGAAGTACTGAGCGAAGAACTTTAGTATACTCATAGATACCCAAAGGGACATCTTATCAAGCTCTACATATGAAGCCTAGAGATTGGGCACACTTACAAGGTCAAAATTGTACAGGCTGCATGATGAAAGATAGCAACAGTTACGAGATTATAAGGATTCCGACTATAAGTTGTGATGTGAGAAGGAGGCCTAAAGGGGGAATGCCCTGGATTTTGGACTCATTCACAGAATCGTCGCCTAGATGGCAAGGGAAGTTCTAAAGTATTCGGAAGATATAAGTTATGAAAATGATAAGTGCATCACTCAACATTCGAGGATGAATGTTCCAAAGGGGAGAATAATGTTATGCCCCGTAGTTTTACGTCGATGTTATGCTCTGCAGTAATATATTACGATGATGTTACCCTCTGCAGTAATATATTACGATGATGTTATGCCTTGCAGTGTTACATTACGGTAATGTCACACTTCGCAGTATTAAGTTACGATGATGTTGCACCTTATAGTATTGTACGTTGAATTTGTCATAAGGAAATTGACATCAGTCCAAGGAAAAGATTATTTGGGGATTATAAGTATTATAAATGATGAGTAAATTTATGAAGCTAAGAGGGTAAGTAAATCGAAGAAAACGAATTTTGTCGAAATTTGGCATTTTGGGATAAAATACGGCCCGAGCTAAAATACCCGATATTTATGGACTAGTGCCATACAAGATACTACATGTCCATTCCAGTAAGGTGTACACGGTATGTTAAAAGAGAGTAGTATTCAATTAAGTTGAAATAATTTTTAGATTATATAGGTAATTGATTAGTTACCGGATAACAGGACATTACCCAGTTAATCAATAAGTAAATAAGAATTACACGTGGCAAGAAGCCACGATTCAAGAAAATGACTAAGGGTCTTATTTGCTTAGGTGGCTACGTAGGACAACAATACTTTGACAAGTAATTAAAGAGACCACAAATTGGTCCTGCAATATATAAGTATCACAGCCGACAAAGGTTGGCATTTCTTTTAAAATGCCTCATAGTCCTATATAAATGCATTTCTCCTGAAAGCCAACCGAAGCTCATTCCAATAGCTATAATACTTTGCTTTAAAAAGTTCTCTTGGAAGAAAACAGTGAGGGTGCATGCCGGCCAACCTCTTCTATGAAAACTTCAAGATGCTAAACTCCATCCAAAAAAAACGCTCCAACGAAATTTTTTGCACAGAACAATTCCAACGAGAATTGTTAGAATCGTAGCAACGTAAAATTTTGTTGTTCTAAAAGTAGTACAGTGCAATCTTCTCCAAGAATATAATACAGAGTTTTCCCTACTCCAGGTATGTTAAGGCTAAGCTCTTCCTTCATTTTGCATGATCTCTTCATTACAAAAGTTTGATAACGAGTCATAAAGAAAAATTCATATCCCAAAATTTAGGTATAGTTTGCTATTTTTGCAAGTTACGTATATTTTTCTAGTTTTGTAAGTTATGATATTATCCTTATCGGGACTTCATATTCAATTGAGTATTTCCTTCTTCCAGTCAAGAGAGCAGAAAATTTATGTATATAGTATTAAAATATTTTTATTACCATCGAGCTATAATCGATGGGCAGGCCCCTATTGGGCAACCTCTGATCAAATGGTAAGTTATATACCGAGCGTACTATGGCCGAGCGCTATGAGCGAGCCCAATTGGTCGAGATACAAAGCCTAGTATGGCCGAGCGCCTATGAGCGAGCCTACTATGGCAGAGCGGTTATATATATATATATATATATATATATTGAGAGAGAGAGAGAGAGAGAGAGAGCCTTATAAGGCCAGACAACTATTTTATTTACTATATTGAGAAAGTTGAGTCGGTATCAGCACGCAAGTATATTTTCAGATTATCTTTGACTTCCAGTTGCTTTCACTTATTATATTATTAGTTCAGTTTCAGCTTTTAGTATATTGCCTTACATACTCAGTACATTATTTCATACTGACGTCCCTTTTCTGAGGTGCTGTATTTCATGCTTGCAGGTTTAGACAAACAGATGGGTAGACCTCCTCATTAAGTACTGCCCGAGTTCAGCTTGATCGGTAAGTTCCATGCCTTTCAGAGTTGCCGGTTCTAGAACTTTATGTACACATTGAGTATATATGTATATATGTTATAAGTAGGTCGAGGAGTTGTTCCGGTCACAATATATCCACCAGTAGAGGCTTGTAGGCAAATACTGTCAGTTAGTGCAGTATGTTGGGCTGGTAGGCCTTTTATGTATATTTTGTTGGTTTGCCACTTGTTATAGTTATGACGGCCTTGTCGGCCCAGCTTTATATTGATATTTAGTCAGCATCCGTAGTTGTCTTGCAATGTGGCCTATGGCCAAATATGACATCACATGTTCAGAGTTCCTTAGTCGCAAGTTAGTATGCAAGGATAGATGAGGCACCGGGTGCCGGTCTCAGCCTCGGGTTCAGATCGTGACATTTCCATAGATCTATCGATGTAGTCCCAGAATATTCAAGTGACTAATCTCTAGTACGTTGCTCCGATATTTTTTAATCCGAATGGCATGATGTTGTAGCAATAGGTTCATTTGTCGGTAATAAGTGAAGTTTTTCTTGGGCCTGTCCATTTTGATCTGGTCGTATCACGAGTACGCATCCAAAAAGCTTAATAATGGTAGGGGAAAGCAATTCTTTGGGCAAGCTTTGTTCAATTCTTTGAATTCGTTGCATGCTCTCTATTTTCCATTCTTTTGGGCACCACCACGATATTTGCTAGCTATTCTGGGTATTTTACTTCACGGGTAAAGCCGTGGTTTAGAAACTTGGTGACTTCTTCATCCGTTGCTCGGGCTCGTTCGGGCCCAATGTTTCTTTTCTTTTGCTTCACGAGTTTGTTGTTTAGATATACGTTTAATTTGTGCACCATAATATGCATCAGATGACTTTCATATCTGCATGAGACCAAGAGAAACAATCCAAATTATCTTGAATAAATTTTATCAACTTATGATTCTGCTCGGGAGTTAATCCTGGCCAAAGAATAAAGAGAATCAATTCTTCTAGTCGCTCCGCTGTTAGTGAGGAAACGTCATCTTCATCGGGCTCGGCGATTCTGTCCAGAGGGGGGCCTATTCTAGGGTTAGTAGCTGCACTCTTACCCTCCAATCGATGTAGTTTCTATTTGGAAGTTTCCTTTTTGGAGATGCTATTTGCAGCGCCAATTGAATGGACTGCTCGGGATGCTCTTTGTTCTTCTCAAATTTTTCGTATCCCCCATTTGGACGGGAACCTGGTGTAAAGTTAAATGCAACGCGTCTATATCATGAATCCATGGCCTCCCTAGGATGGCGTTTTAAGCCATATCTCCTGCCACAACCTAGAATGGGGTATCATTGGTTACCCCTTAAGCATTTGTCACCAAACTTACTTCTCCACGAGTCATCTCACTAGAGTTGTTGAACTCCAAGAGCAGTCGTACTTTCGGAATGATCCGACCGATATCTCCATTTCTTCAACCATCCGTGACTTGATGATGTTGGCTAAACTTCCTAGGTCAATTAAAACTCTTCTCACGTCAGTATAAAAAATTCATAAAGTAATTACCAGGGCGTCGTTGTGTGGCATGGTCAATCCGTCCATATCTTCATCGTCGATTATTATGCTCTCCCAGTTAGTGTCTGCCGAATGAGATTCTTTTCAGGAGTCGTAAAGATGTCATGAAGCTGGCTCCGTTTTCTTCTCCTCCAAAGATAATGTGACGATCTGATTAGGAGTCGGAACCCTCCATGGCTACTCCTTGTTCCGATTTTTCTTGTATGATAACTTTGCCTTTTCATTGAAGAGTTTCATTAAGTATACCTCCTTGAGAAAATGATAGACTTTGCACCGAAGGAGTCTACAGTACAAAGTCTTGTGTACGTAATCATTATGGAATTTGCACTAGAATTCCTAGATTCACCTTCCTGGGTCAATTAAAACTCTTCTCACGTCAGTATAAAAAATTCACAAAGTCATTACCAGGGCATCGTTGTGTGGAATGGTCAATCCTTCCATATCTTCGTCGTCGATTATTCTGCTCTCCCAGTTAGTATCTGCCGAATGAGCTTCTTTTCAGGAGTCGTAAAGCTGTCGTGAAGCTGGCTCCGTTTTCTTCTCCTCCAAAGATAATGTAACAATCTGATTAGGAGTCGGAACCCTCCATGGCTACTCCTTGTTCCGATTTTTCATGTATGATAACTTTGCCTTTTTATTGAAGGGTTTCATTAAGTACACCTCCTTGAGAAAATGATAGACTTTGCACCGAAGGAGTCTATAGTACAAAGTCTTTTGTACGTAATCATTATGAAATTTGCACTAGAATTCCTAGATTCGCTTGCTCGGATCAAACTTAATCTCTTTCGACCATTTGACTTTGTCTCTCACATCCGTGAGTGCTAATTCTAACTCTGTCATGTTCATGTTGGAGCTATAATTGGCGAGCTTTGTCTTAGAATGAAAATCACGAACTCTGGGAGTCTCTGGTTCTTTCCCAAGCCGGTGCATGCGTATTCCTTTGTTTCTGGCCAATCTCACATTGCATGCGTATAGGGCACGGTTCGTGTCGTATTCTAGAAACATGATGCCTGAGTTTATCTTGTCATTGAATTCCTCCCAGTCGGTGATCATATCCGTGGGTATCTCTCACTTTGAATAAGGGAAGCACAAAGATGTCTTCTTCTATCTGAGCTATGTGTTGAATTGATGGTACACATCAGTACATATCTTGGCAAGGAATTCTTGGAGGCTTTCCTTCAGTCTTCGGAAGGTCTCTGAAGTTTCTGGGTTCAGATTCCTAGAGAATGCCATAGGCAGCCAATTGTTTTTAACCTCCGGGAGCAACATATTTCCTCTATAGAGACGATCAATGAAGTCCTGGAGTGACTTTATCCTCCTTTGTTTAATGTAGAAGATATCTTTCACTTGTGTTTCCACCTTTTGCGCTCCCAGATGGGCTTTGATGAAAGGATTTGCAAGTTCAGGAAAAGAACTATTAGAATATTTGGGTAAATGTGAATACCAGGTTAGGGCTCCTTTTGTAAGCGTCTCCCCATAGCTTTTTATGAGCACTGATCTGATCTTTTCCATAGTGAGGTTGTTCCCTTTGATTCCATTTGTATACTCCATAATGATCATGAGAATCCCATGTACTGTCATATATCAGGATATCGACCATTTCAAATTTCTTGGGGATCAGTACGCACGGGGGAAGGGGGGTGCATTGGTGTTCCATGACTGCGGCGAATACTTGTTCACATCGATCCCTTTGACGATCAGTGACACTCTCGAAATTTGCTCAATCCTTTTGTTTTGTTCCTTGAGTTGCCTCTGCAAAGTTAGAATAATATCTTGACATTTAGTAGTTAAATCTATACATGATCATCTGGCTCTGTCTTTTCTTAGAAGATCTCGAGTTGTTGTGTAAGTCGTTTTGGATTTGGGGGTTCCATCAGCAGCATCCGTTCTCTGAGGTGGGGTTGGCGTCATTACCGTTGCTCCACTCATCCATACATTCAAGGCTTCTCAATTTGAGTGTTCAACTTCGGCTATTCTTACATGAAATTGTGCACTTCCTTCTCCAGCCCTAGAATATTAGGATAGCCGCTACTGGATCTAGATTCCAACTCATTTCGACCGTGAGGGGACGTAGGTCCGGTGGACTATTCATCTAGAGTTCGGGTTCCTTTAGATCGTTTGATCGTTTGTCCAAATACAAGAATATTGAGTTTCTCATTGGTTCCTCACATAGTGTTCTCCTTGAACAAACACAGAAAAAGTAAAGTTAGATGAGACCGTAGACATAATAGAGGATGTGAATCAAACTTTTAATTTCCAAGGGCACACAGTTGGTGTTAAACTATTTGACCCAAAAACTGATTTTGAGATTAAACAATTAAATTTGTATTTTTTCAAGGGCCGCTAACAATTTGTTTGATTCAAAATGGTTGCAGATAATGAAAAAAGACAAACAAGAAATAACGAAATAGGTTAAAAAATGATGCAACAGAGAAAGTTCTTCTTTATTTCAAATCCCGTCCGGTTTTCGATCGCGAGTATGATTGACTTACAAGGCTTAGTCAGGAAAAGGCTTGCACAAGATGATGTTTGAGAGAGAGAGTTTCCTTTTGATTTTCGGTACCCTTTCTTTGGAGCGTTGGGCGGCTTTTATAGCGGTTGGAAGAGAACTACCATTCCGAGTTTCGGGCCAACACGCCAGTGGATCAGGTAGTGGGGAGCGGGAACCTTGATAATGGCTTCCGTTTCGGCATAATATAGATGTCCACGATCTGTGAATAAGGTTGACTGAGTCTAAGAATTCATTCTTTCACCTTCCGTTTCGGCATAATATAGTGTTGTATTCTAGGTCGGGCCCGGGCATAAATGGGCCAAATGAGCCGGGCCAAACGGGCCCGGGCTCAAATGGGCTGGGCTTTGGCGGTCCCGGGCTTCACGCTCCCGGGCTTCACGGGCTCAACTGGTGGAACCAGCCCACGACGGGCCTAAGACCACATGGTCCTGGGCTAAATGGGCCGGGCTCACGGACCCATACGGGCCTAACGTGCTTTTTTATTTTCAGGCTATTTTTTAAAAAAAATTGTTTAAGGCAATTTCTTGTAAACCATATATGTATATACTAATATAAATTGCTTATACATGGCTATATAAATATATGTAGTATGTATAATATAGAAACCTAATATATAGTATATTATAGTATATATGGTATGTTATGTATATATATTCCCTTATATAATTTTTTGTAATATTTTATAGTGTATATATATATATATATATATATATATATATATATATATATATATATATATATATATATATATATA
>MU700635.1:27512-45320 GCA_026770625.1 Nicotiana glauca | reverse complement strand
GTTTAAGGCAGGTGGCCGTTTGTAGGGTTATGTGTGGAGCACCGTGGTTTAAGGTTTACTTAGAGGTTGGTATATATATATATATATATATACATACATAGATTTTCCTGCAACCTCATTGGGAAGCGATCCTGTATCCGTTTGGTATCAGAGCCATGCCAGTTAGTAACTGTAGAAGCTAAGTTTAACACTTTTTTCTTAATGAATATCATTAGGAAGAAGACTACCGTTAAAAACAGTAGGAAAGAAGAATATGAATTGCCCCAACAATTAGATTTTCTTAATAAATGGACTATACCATTAGTCAAACCTAAGGTAATATACCAGTTAGGTACTTTTGAAAAAATAGGTTTAAAACAAGTAGTTAAAACTACTGAAGAAACTATCACCGTAGATAGTGATCATGCTACGTTCAGATTATTATCTGAGAATGATTTTTTCTCTTATAGGGATTCACATAGATTCATACATATAGGGAAAATACAAGTTGCCTTCAAGCCACTTACTTTAAGAGGCTTACTTGAAAGCTTTATAGCAGCTCTCAGAGATGGCAGAAACCAGAACTGGAAAAAGTCTCTTATAGGGACTGTGCAAACCAGTTTGGCTTATGGCCCTGTTTATTTTAATGCTTATCCCAATTTGCAAATTTCTCTTAATGATGAGAATTCGTTAAATGCTTTAATACTTAGCATTAAATTACATGGTTATGATTATTTGCCTGGTACAGAAGTAATATGTATCTGTTATAGGATTTATTTAAAACTGTTATATACTTTAAATCCTATGTGCAAAATGATGGATTTCAAAAATGAAACTATTCTTATAAAAACCAACTTTGAAAAATCCAAAGTAACTACCAGAAGACCTATTAAATGGGATGAAATTGATTTCCCTAAGGAATGGGTCATAGAGGCAGCAGTTGCCCCTCGAAGTACTGGTAATACTGAGGTTACAGAAATAGAACAAACCACAGATGGCATTGTAAAGATTAGGTTCAATGAACCTATTCAAACTGATAATATCAATTTATCATCTAGACTGACTAGATCAAATTCTTCTTATATTTCTTCAATTGATTATGTGGTGGATTTTCCATCTAGAGCATCCACACCACAAATTAAAGAAAATAATAGAATTGATAGTATAAAAATTGGTCAAGACAATATTGTCAAGATTAATTCAGATCTTGAACCTACTGCATCCGAAATGGATTTTTCAAATGGTGTTGATAATGTTTGAAAACCAAATAGATTTTAGTCCGGGTTCACCGGCAAGAAAAATAATTTTAGAAGAATTTCTAAAACCCAGATGGGCTGTTTTCAGAAAATGGTTTCATGAAAACATGACTAGTGAATTAATATAATTTTTTAGACATAATTTTTATACGGATATTAGCAAGAAAAATAAAATTATTATTTTTTTCCTTGGTTTATGTCTAAACATGTTTATAACTATATTTCTGTGTTGGAAAGAGATTATATGCTCACTAGTGGGAAAATCACTAAATCAGTTTTTCCACCCCAACAATCTTTTCAAATGGGGGAAAAAGATAAGGTAGTTTATTTTACTGCTTTTTCTAAATTATTTGAAAATGATGTGGCTACTATTACTGCCAAAAACCTGAATATTATGCTTACCCAGAATAATTATACTAATATGTATGTTAGTATTCTAGGAGAACATGTTATCACAATACAGGAAAAATTGGACAAGCTTATAGCTGAAGTCCAAAAGATTTCTCAAAAGGAGGTTAAAGGTGAAGAGAAAATAGCTACTACTAGCATCCAACCTCCACCAGAGGTAAAAGACTTTAAGTTAAAAAGTCTTAATGATTTGGAGGAACTTCTTAATAAGAATTTTGGAGAGTTTGAGGCCAGTCCTTTAACTCTAGAGCATAAACCTGATAAGGGTAGGAGAATTCAGGTAGAGGATCAGATTAATAAGACACTGAAAAATATGCTCGCAAACCATACCAAAGAATGTTTTATTACCCTCGACCAACCCCTCAGGATGCTCTAATAGAAGAATATGACAATGACCACTACCACCAAGGTTATAGTGGGTCAGATATTTATGAGTGGAATATAGATGGTCTTGCTGAAAGGCAAATTTATACTACAGTACATAGAATGCTTATGTACAGTACTATCTACAAAGTTAATAATAATGCAGATAAGGCAATTGTAAAAATGCTTATTGCTGGATTTACTGGTCAGCTTAAAAGGTGGTGGGATAATTATCTCACTCAAGACCAACGCAACGAAATAATGAATGCGACTAAAGTCAAAGATAATAAGACTGTACAAAATGCAGTCTATTCATTAGTTCTTAATATCATAGAATATTTTTCTGGAAGATGGTCTGACAATAGTGAAACCATCAGAACTATGCTCCAGAATTTAAGATGTAAAACTATTACACCTTTCAGATGGTATAAAGATGTTTTCATATCCAGAGTTATGGAATTACCAGAGAGTAATAGTACTCATTGGAAGGCCAAATTTATAGATGGATGTCACGACCCAATTCCCAAACCCGGTCGTGATGGCGCCTCTCGTGAAGACAAGGCCAGCCAACAGAACAATAATGCCCCTTTTTAACAGTTAATAAACGTAAATGAATGAATAATACGACTTAATGGCATTAATAGCTGACATTTACCACCCAACACAACCCGACCGGGGGGTCACAAGTCACGAACATCTAAAGAAGACTGAACACCACTACCGGGCCAATAATATATACAAAATAAAATCTGGAGTTCAAAAGATGAAGTCCAGTGCCGCGAACGCTGGCGGTCACCTTGCTCAGCTTCAATAGTCATACCTTCGATCAACTAGTAACCCGCTACCGGGTGAACAATACCTGCAACTGCACGCGAGGTGCAGGAAGTAAAGTGAGTACTCCAACTCAGTGAGTAATAAGGGTAAATAATAACTGAGCGACAAGAAATCACGTAAGAGTACTCCATCATGCAATATGGGACAGAACAACCCTTTGAGAAAACAGTGAAATCGTGAAAACCCTTTAGAAATAACTGGTTCAGTTAAAAACCTCTTTTAAAAATATCCTTTTCCAACAGTCAAGCATATGAATGCGATATTAGATAGTGCAGGTCAACAGATAAGTCAGCCCCTCGGGCACAGCACTCCACCAACAAATAACACCAGGGTATCTGGTAAGCAATGCACGAAGTAGCATGTATGCCAATGAAATGAGAGTGCTAAATGTTATGACACATAGTACAAACAGGAACCAATGCATGAATGCGATGCAATATACATGACCGCTGCGGCGCGCAGCACGATCCATTTGGGTACCCGCGCTCACTGTGGGGGTTCAGACTCCGGAGGGGCTCCTACAGCCCAAGCGCAATATCAATATCACACCGCTGCGGCACGCAGCCCGATCCATCCTCAGTCCAGGAATGCACATATAACACTGCTGCGGTGCGCAGCCCGATCCATGCTCAATCCAGAAATACACATAAGCCACTAGGGCAATATTCAGATAACAGTTCTCAGTTCAAAACATCAGTAAGATATCATTTAAGTTTTCAAATCATGAAAAATGGCCGAATTTGCAAACCGCATTAAAACCCTATAGCGAGATCAAACAGTATGCAAAAATAATAGGAAAACAGCGATATCAATCCCTAAAGGATTCACATAGTTGGCACGAAGCCCAAACATGGCAATTAGTCCAAATTATGATGTTAACAAGTAGTTTCAGCCAAATACGTAGTAATTTCATCAATCGGGACGGATTAAGTCACAATCCCAAACGGTGCTCTACCCCATGCTCGCTATCCGGCGTGCAAGTCACCTCGATACAGCACTATGATGTGCAAATCCGGGGTTTCAAACCCTCAGGATATCATTTACAAGTATTACTCACCTCGAACCGGTGAAATCTCTAGCTCGCGACTCCTTTGCCCCTCAAATCGGCCTCCACGCACGTCGAATCTAACCAAAAACAGAGCGACTACATTACAATATGCCAAGGGAACAATACCCAATCGAAAACAACCGAGAAATAGCAGATATCTCGAAACTAGTAAAACCCGAGCCCCGGGCCCGCTTCTCGAAAAATTAGAAATTCACATCACCGGATTCATCGTCTCGTCACGAGTCCATACATATCAAATTTACCAAAATCGGAGTTCAAATCCTCCCTCAAATCCCAAATTTTCATTTAAAAAAACAAAGCCCTAGTTCTTCCAATTTTTACCCAAATTTCCAAGAATTAAAGGTTGATTCTTCAATAAAATAATGTTTCTAGGTCACGAGACTCACCTTCAATCAATTCCCGACAAAATCCTCTTCAATTTCTACCAAAAAGCTCTTAAGGTGATCAACAATGAAGAAAATTATGAATGGGTTTGTGGATGAAATAATATAAAAAGCCCTCTGGACGCCCAGGTTTTACCCTACGCGAACGCGATCAATACCCCCGCGTTCGCGATGAACAAATTCCGCTGACCAATAATTTACCCTATGCGAACGCGTCAACCCAAACGCGAACGCGATGCTCTTAGTCCTCCAACTTTGCGAACGCGATCCCCACTACACGAACGCGATGCACATGGTCCTCAACCTACGCGAACGCGAACTCCTCATCGCTAATACATTGAACAAACCAAGTAGGGCCCCAGGCCCCTTCTACGCGAACGCGAGGCCAACCACGCGAACGCGATGACCCAGGAAACTCTACTACGCGAACGCGAGGTTCCCTCCCCCGAACGCGAAGACCAAATTTGGCCTGCAACAGCTGTGCATTTTGTGCAATTTCTTCCAAGTTCAAAACCTCCGTTAAGCCATCCGAAATTACTCCGAGGCCCCCGGGACCTCAACCAAAAGCACCAACAAATTCAATAACGTCATTCAAACTAGTTCCAATCATCAAAACACATCAAACAACGCTAAAACCATCAAATCACATCGGATTCAAGCCTAAGTTTCTTCAAAACTTCCGAAATGCGCATTCGATCAAAAACCCAACCAAACAATGGCCGAATGACCTGAAAATTTGCAAACATATCCAAAATCACCCAACGAAGCTACTGCAACTCTCGGAACTCCATTCCGACCCTCGGATCAAAATCTCACCTATCAACCGGAATTCGCCAAAATACTAACTTCGCCAATTCAAGCCTAATTCTACAACGGACCTCCAAATTCAATTCTGATCGCGCTCCTAAGTCACAAATCATTCGCCGAAGCTAACCAAAACACCGAAATTCACATCCGAGCCCTATAACTCATAAGTCAACGTCCGGTTGACTTTTCCAACTTAAGCCTTCCTTAAAGAGACTAAGTGTCTCATTTCTTATCAAAACCATTCCAAATCAACTCTCACACACCACATACCGATATTGAAATATGAAGAAGCAATAAACGGGGAAAACGGAGCAACAACACATGAGATGATGGGTCGGGTCGTCACATCCTCCCCAACTTAAACAATCGCTCATCCTCGAGCGTACCCAAAGTTGTACTAGAAGCCAACCAATAGCTGAATGAACTTACCAAGCATATACCCGGGGTGATCCCACGTCACCCTAACTCACATAGGTCCGATAATACAACACGGCTGAAATTTCATAGTCCATCTAGACCATAAACCGTAGAACCACATTGCACTTCCGAAATCATACCCAGAATAAACCCGAACTAGCTGTAGTAACCCACACCTACAACTTCAGGTGAAATCATACAACATACCACATAATCCAACACTCGAAACGATAGTCTCTATTCACAGCAGTTGCCCACAATACTCAATTACCGACAGGAACCTCTTATTAGCTAAAGTCTTATTCCAACACTTTCATATACTGCCAACGATAATTAAAACACGCGATAAACCGCAACCATTCCTCAGATCAACCTTACGTGAAACCACTTCCTTTTTGACTAATACCACAATAGATTTCCGGACCAGACCTCGATTTTATCCTTCTAACAAGCTAATATCACATATGTTCGAATTCATTAATGACTCAAATGATCACCTTGAACCCAACACACCACTCTGGTAATATGACGCCTTAACACATGCCTAAGCCACAACTTGCATAATGCACGCACCATTAAGGAATGGTCGGGACATACTCAAATCATGACAAATGACTCAAACGAAAGAGTGGTACCTCAAGCTCATCAGTACCATTACAACACTAAGCTGAGACCCCGTCTCACATCATAGAAATAGAGTACCTGAATCCTCCTTGAAAGGTCATAACTTCACGTGGCCTCGCCACAACGCGCGATCCTATCCAAATAATGTTACACATAAAGCACCTCAAGTCACCATGCTCAAAATAGAAAACCACGCACAGATTGATGTCTGAAACCAATCAATCCATCACACCCACGATGAAGCAAGTAATATACACCATTCAATCCTGAAAGGACACAACAGATGCGCCATTCACCGAGCAATACCCAATACGGACTTTTCTCATAAACCAGGAAGCAAGACATACAAAGTAACATATGGAAAACTATTCTCAACATCACACTGTTACGGCGTGCAACCCGATCCAGATAACATACCCGTGGCGGCGTGCCACCCGATCCACACAAATATCTCACATCGGGAGATGCACATCGAGCCAAATTTGCTCATTATAACAAAATACCGAGTATCGGTAGTAAGCATACTGAGTGCATAATGATATCTACATATAGCGTTGTAAGCTACAAAACTCAAACACAACTGAAGTCTCCCCTCAACTTCCACTATGAATCTTAATAACACTGCACTATATGTGCCCATAGTCCGAAAATCATAACGCCTCACAGCACAGAAAAAAAGCATCTCATAGATCTCCCCAGATCACTAGCAGGTTCAATAACAATTGAATCATCCTATCCTTCATCAATACAATTTGGGGCCAACCAAACCAACCCAAGCGAAACACGTATCCAATCAGCTTACCAACAAACTCATTACCAATAAGCCTGAAGCTGCTCCTTCCACTACTATAACGCATGTCGGAGCCGTACGATACGGTGCTCGACACCAAATTAATACCAAAATCCACAATCTCGCCCGGCGACATGCCCGGCCACAAGGAACACATCTGAAAAAGACCCTTAATAATGGAACTGAATCAATGGTAGAAGCCTCTGCACTGACATCAACCACGAAGACCCAATTAAGAAAAGCAATCCTTCCCAGCCGTCTGCTGGTCTTTGGAAATACAATTACTCTGCTAGAACATAATCCGATGCACCCCGCCACAAAACCTGTGGCATTTTCCGACATAACCCATAGCACAATAGTCTAGAATAACCCAACACTGAGACAACCAGTCTACACCCCAATGTCATATCCAGAATCTAATATACCAAGCAAAGAAAGATCCACTCGGGCTTCCAAACCCCTAATAGCCGCTAGCGGTACAAATACACACTATCCACAGCCACTATATAGCCTGAACATGAGAACTCCCAGTTTCCAACTCCATATAGCACACAAATCACTGCACTTGATCCCAAATTTCGCCGTATGAATACATATTACATCTCAAGTACCCAATCATTCCACGAAAGATATTCTTAAAATTCCCCTGTGCCATCAAACAAACTCAGATATCAGCAGTCGATCTAGCAATAAAGTGCCACAATACTACCGAAATATCATCAGTCTAATCACATAACCCTTCTTTCGAGACATATACTCTCATCAAATCACTTCCAATTAGCAGTACCATTTACTTGATTACTTGAGACTACCCGTTGCCTAAGAATTTTATGAACTTCTTTTCAGAACCGAACTATAACTCATCTAGCCAAGACCTTCCGTCAATCCTATCTAGAAGAAAAATCATTACATATTCCATGCTTCACTTACCCATAGAAAATATATACATCTTCGAACCACAGTAAAACTCAACAAGAGCTCTCTCCCAATTCCATCTATCAAATTTCCTTTCTGATTCGTCGTCAACTTGATATTTCTCCCTCGCTGTAGCATCACAATGCCTCTATCCAGGCCTACCACACGAGACTCGAACATAAGACCACACTGTCTAAGACCCATAGGCCAACGAATACTCTCTCAGCTATCTCCCAGAGATACCTTATTCCAGAATACTTTACCCCGAAGAACTTCCTGTGACTCTGAATTCATTACCATTATTTCCCAGATACTGATACATAGAATCCCATGATTAACATAAAATACCACAAGTATTGATCTTTTCTAATGAAAACACAGTCTCTATCCACATACACAACCTTAAGACACATGATTATTTCATGCAAAAATCTTGAACACAATAAAACCATTCTCGAGAGTCGTTCACTCTTATTCAAACTGCAAATTACCTGACTTAACGAACAAAACCACTCGTGCCTTATTAGCACTCTAACACCGCAGGATATGATCTCATCCTAATACAAGCAAACACCTTCCTTCTATACACTGAGCATTCTTTGTCAACCACAGCTCACGACATCCTAGTACTTCCTCACATCTACGAAAGCACCATATAACCTTTGTCAAAATTTTGCTTCACTACTGCCATCCCCTGCTCAATTTCTGCGACCAGGACTGTTCCACCAGCATGCCTCGAAACGGAACCAACATAGCACATAGCCGTGCAGTCGGCTAATCAACAGCAACCTCCCCAACTTGGCTCGAAGCCATCTATCAGGACACATTTAGTAACCCATAATACTTTTACTCTAATGATGCCACAATATTATAGTGAGATTAAACTCAAATAATTTACAAGTTTGTGAAAACACATATCATCTATTACTGAAATCCTCTGCAATTCTCGCATTCATCCCCACGTCAGTTAAGTCCACTCTCTTAAGCAACCCAAATTTTTCAAATTACAACACATACCTTTCAATTACATATGGGATCTTCTAACGTACACATAAGGATCATACCACTTAAGAACACTTCGCAGGAGATAACCCACCTGCTTCGCCTCAATTTAGTATTTCAGCACACCTTCCACCATTATATACGTTATACAGTCATTTAGTCTTCCTGAGTCTGAACTCATACCGCCACAAGTATTGCTCTCTACTTTTCAGCTAGGAGATACGAAAATATTCACCACGTGCCCATAACTCGGGGCTACACAACAAATCACAATAGGAAACGAACACTTAACAGTTCACCTACTATCCAGCAGACTTTTTCGTCACTACCAAGTCATATAGATACATCTCGCAGCACTAACATACTCATCACATGGATATCCAACCGCCATTCCGGCTAATAAGGACAATACTGAACATATAAGTTCAGAACACTTGCTCACACGATCAACACCTCAATGCTCTAACCATAGGCAAGATCCGGCCTCAAGTCCTTCAGACTAGCCCAATATCAAACTCACAGAGATCACATCTCGCCCCTTGATCGGGGAATCACAAGCCATCAAGGCACATACAATACTTAGCGCTCATATGTGCATACAGACGTGAGGAAGGAATTTCAAAATTTATATCTCAAGCTGAATCAAATACGCACGATAAGAATTCAAAGAAAGTGAAATTTTCCTAAAGGTTCTGCAGCCTCTCGAGGATAAATATAGACGTCTCCGTACCAATCCGCAAGACTCTACTAAACCTGCTCATGACTCGTGAGACCTCGTAACCTAGGCTCTGATACCAACTTGTCAAGACCCAATTCCCAAACCCGGTGGTGATGGCGCCTCTCGCGAAGACAAGGCCAGCCAACAGAATAACAATGCCCCTTTTTAACAGTTAATAAACATAAATGAATGAATAACACGACTTAATAGCATTAATAGCTTACATTTACCACCCAACACAACCCGACCGGGGTGTCACAATTCAGGAGCATCTAAAGAAGACTGAACACCACTACAGGGCCAATAATATATACAAAATAAAATCTGGAGTTCAAAAGATGAAGTCTGGTGCCGCGAACGCTGGCGACCTGTCACCTTGCTCAGCTTCAATAGTCATACCTTCGATTAGCTACTAACCCGCTACCGGGTGAACAATACCTGCAACTGCACGTGAGGTGCAGGGAGTAAAGTGAGTACTCCAACTCAGTGAGTAATAAGGGTAAATAATAACTGAGCGGTAAGAAATCACGTAAGAGTACTCCATCATGCAATATGGGACAGAACAACCCTTTGAGAAAACAGTGAAACCGTGAAAACCCTTTAGAAATAACTGGTTCAGTTAAAAACCTCTTTTAAAAATATCCTTTTCCAACAGTCAAGCATTATGAATGGGATATCAGATAGTGCAGGTCAGCACATAAGTCAACTCCTCGGGCACAACACTCCACCAACAAATAACACCAGGGTATTTGGTAAGAAATGCACGAAGTAGCATGAATGCCAATGAAATGAGAGTGCTAAATGACATGACACGTAGTACAAACAGGAACCAATGCATGAATGCGATGCAATGCACATGACCGCTGCGACGCGCAGCCCGATCCATTTGGGCACTCGCGCTCACTGTAGGGGTTCAGACTCCGGAGGGGCTTCTACAGCCCAAGCGCAATATCAATATCACACCGCTGCGGCGCGCAGCCCGATCCATCCTCGGTCCAGGAATGCACATATAACACTGTTGCGGTGCGCAGCCCGATCCATGCTCAATCCAGAAATACACATAAGCCACTAGGGCAATATTCAGATAACAGTTCTCAGTTCAAAATGTCAGTAAGATATCATTTAAGTTTTCAAATCATGAAAAATGGCCAAATTTGCAAACCGCATTAAAACCCTAGACCAAGATCAAATAGTATGCAAAAATAATGCGAAAACAGCGATATCAATCCCTGAAGGATTCACATAGTTGGCACGAAGCCCAAACATGGCAATCAGTCCAAATTATGATGTTAACAAGTAGTTTCATCCAAATACGTAGTAATTTCATCAATCGGGACGGACTAAGTCACAATCCCCAACGGTGCTCTACCCTACGCTCGCTATCCGGCATGCAAGTCACCTCGATGCAGCACTATAATGTGAAAATTCGGGATTTCAAACCCTCAAGATATCATTTACAAGTATTACTCACCTCGAACCGGTGAAATCTCTAGCTCGCGATGCCTTTGCCCCTCAAATCGGCCTCCATGCGTGTCGAATATAACCAAAAATAGAGCGAATACATTACAATATGTCAAGGGAATAATACCCAATCGAAAACAGCCGAGAAATAGCAGAAATCTCGAAACTAGCAAAACCCGAGCCCCGGGCCCGCTTCTCAAAAAATTACAAAATTCACATCACCGGATTCCTCGTCTCGCCACGAGTCCATACATATCAAATTTACCAAAATCGGAGTTCAAATGTCCCCTCAAATCCCAAATTTTTATTTCAAAAAACCAAGCCCTAGTTCTTCCAATTTTTACCCAAATTTCTAAGATTTATAGGTTGATTCTTCAATAAAATGATGTTTCTAGGTCGCGAGACTCACCTCCAATCAATTCCCGACAAAACCCTCTTCAATTTCTACCAAAAAGCTCTTAAGGTGGTCAACAATGGATGAAATTATGAATGGGGTCGCGGATGAAATAATATAAAAAGCCCTCTGGGCGCCCAGGTTTTACCCTACGCGAACGCGATCAACACCCCCGTATTCGCGATGAACAAATTCCGATGACCAATAATTTACCCTATGCGAACGCGATGCTCTGAGTCCTCCAACTATGCAAACGCGATCCCCACTACGCGAACACGATGCACAGGGTCCTCAACCTACGCGAATGCGAACTCCTCATCGCGAACGCGTTGAACAAACCAGGTAGGGCCCCAGGCCCCTTATACTCGAATGCGAGGCCAACCACGCAAACGTGATGACCCAGGAAACTCTACTACGCGAACACGAGGTTCCCTCCCGCGAACACGAAAGCCATATTTGCCCTGCAACAGCTGTGCATTTTCTGCAATTTCTTCCAAGTTCAAAACCTCCGTTAAGCCATCTGAAATTACCACGAGGCCCCCGAGACCTCAACCAAAAGCATCAACATATTCCATAACGTCATTCAAACTAGTTAAAATCATCAAAACACATCAAACAATGCTAAAACCATCAAATCACATTGGATTCAAGCCTAAGTTTCTTCAAAACTTTCGAAATGCGCATTCGATCAAAAACCCAACCAAACAATGTCCGAATGACCTGAAAATTTGCACACATATCCATAATCACCCAACGAAGCTACTGCAACTCTCGAAACTCTATTCTGACCTTCCGATCAAAATCTCACCTATCAACCGGAATTCGCCAAAATACTAACTTTGCCAATTCAAGCCTAATTCTACAACGGACCTCCAAATTCAATTCTGATAATGCTCCTAAGTCACAAATCATTCGCCGGAGCTAACCAAAACATCGGAATTCACATCTGAGCCCTATAACTCATAAGTCAACATCCGGTTGACTTTTCCAACTTAAGCCTTCCTTAAAGAGACTAAGTGTCTCATTTCTTATCAAAACCATTCCAAATCAACTCTCACACACCACATACCGATAATGAAATATGAAGAAGCAATAAACAGGAAAAACGGAGCAACAACACATGAGACTACGGGTCGGGTCGTCACAATGGACTTCCTCCCTTGTTTGCTGAAAGGATTCGAAAAGTCCTTAGAGGTACAGGGATGAGTATCAATTATGATACTTACTCATATGGAAAAATCATTAGTGTATGTACTCAGGAAGTTTTAGCCCTTTGTACTGAAATAAAGCTAAACCAAGAAATTAAGAAACATCGTGTCACTGAGAGACAACAATTAGGTGAATTCTGTGAACAATTTGCCATTGATATTCCTTCAAAGATGAAGAAGTCCCACAAGAAAAAGAACTTCAAAAAGAAAAAGGGTTCGCCTGAAAAGAGGCGTGAAAAGACCCAAAGAAGGAAGGCTTTTCATAAAGCCAGAAAGGGCTATGTTAAAGAAAAAAACCCTCAAGCCTACTATAAAAGTGCAGGGGGATCTCCCGGGATACCGTCCCGTAGTCCCAAAATAAAAGTGCAGGGGGATCTCCCGGGATACCGTCCCGTAGTCCCAAAAATAAAAGTGCAGGGGGAACTCCCGGGAATCAAACCCGTAGTCCCAAAATAAACAAACAAGAGGGAACTCCCGGAATCCCGCATCCATAGTCCCAATGTAAATGCGCAGCCAACATTAGAGAAATTTTCAGAAATTTAAGTACAACAATACAAGGCATCAAGGAAATACTAGCCTATCATGCTCCACGTAATCACAGTTAAGACAATTTAAACAAATAGGCAGCTTGGATAAATTAAACATGTTCTTCTACGCTAGCACAGGCTATAAAAGCAAGTAAAGTGAGGCAAATATGAAAGAGAATCCAAATCAAGTAATTAAGTAAAAATCCGGGTTTAAAAATTTTCTCAAATACACGCTCGTCACCTCACGTACAAGGCGTTCAATTACCAATTATCACATCCTAAGGGACGAAGTCCCCCACACAAGGTTAGGCAAGTCACTTACCTCGAACCGGTGCGAAATCAACTAGGGAACGATGCCCTTGCCATGAGTATCCGACTCCGAGCGGCCCAAATCTATTCAAACCAATTTCATATTGTAAATACTATAGCAATTAACTGATTCCACTAATAAAAATCAAAACTAGGGCGCAAAAATAGGTAAAATGGCCAAAATGCCCCTCCAGCCAATGTCTCGGAATCGACTAATTTTTACATTTTCAGAACCCTCGTACTCTTACGAGTCTAACCATATAAAAATCTCCCAAATCGGAGGTCAAATTCCCCCTCAAATCCTCACAATTAGGTCTAAGAACTTTATCCCATTTTTTCATTCAAAAATCCGAAATTAAAGTTGAATTTGAGATTAGATTAGTGAGTATTAATCATAATGGAGTAAGGAATTGTTACCAAATCGTTGCTTCTGAAAATTCCTCGAAAAATCGCCCTTGCCCGAGCTCAAAATTGATTTTCACACTTATGAAATTAAACCCTCGATATTTCCTATTTCTGCCCAGGCGTTTATGCTTCTGCGGAAAAATGACTGCTTCTGCGGAAAAATGACTGCTTCTGCGGTCTATGAGGGGAAGCCTCAAAATCGCTTCTGCGATTAACAAGCCGCTTCTGCGGCTCCGCTTATGCGGGAAATATTCCGCTTCTGCGAAAATTGGAGGGAAGTCCAGCTTCCGCTTCTGCGGTGCCCAGGTCACTTCCGCGACTCCGCTTATGCGGCTTCAAAGCCGCTTCTGCGGCGCCGCTTATGCGGATAACAGACCGCTTCTGCGGTCTCAGAGGAGGAGGAGCTTTATCACTTCTGCGGCACAAAGTCCGCTTCTGCGGTTCCGAAGCCGCAGAAGCGAAAACAACAGAAGCCTGATGCAATTTTCCTTCTAACTTCCAAAAATTAACCCGTTGAGCATCCGAAATCATCCCGGGACCCCCGGGACTCCAACTAAAAACACCAGTACCACCTAATACCTTATTCGAACTTGTACCAATTCTTAAATCACCCGAAACAACGCCAAAAACCCGATTAAATCAATGATTCAAGCCTAAGAACTTCAAATTCCAACCAAAAACGCTTTCGATAAAAAACCTAACCAAACCTCGTCCGAATGACCTAAAATTTTGCACACACATCCCAAATAACATGACGGAGCTACAGCAACTTCCGGAATTCAAATCCGACCCTCGGATCAAAAACTCACTATCGGACCGGAACTTCAAAAATTTAAACTTCGGTATTTCAAGTCTAAAATAGATATGGACCTCCAAATAACATTCCGAACACGCTCCCAACCCCGAAATCACCTAACGGAGCTAACGGAACCATCAGATTTCCATTCCGAGGTCGTCTTCACACTATTCCGAATACGGCGCATTTTTCAACTCTTAAACTCTCATTTAGGGACTAAGTGTCCCAAAACACTCCGAATCCTAATACAGAACATCCCGACAAACCAAAATAGCAGAAATGAACTTAAGGAAAACAGTTAATGGGGGATCGGGGCGTAAATTTGATGAATGACCGGCCGGGTCGTTACATCCTCCTACACTTAAACATTCGTTCGTCCTCGAACGAGCATAGAGAACATACCTGAAGTAGCAAAAAGATGAGGGTACTGGCTGCGCATATCCCGCTCGGTCTCCCAAGTCGCCTCCTCGGCCGGCTGACCCCGCCACTGGACCTTCACTGAAGCGATGTTCTTTGACCTCAACTTTCTGATCTGCCTATCCAAAATGGCCACAGGCTCCTGAACATAAGAAAGATCCTTGTCCAGCTAGACTGAACTGAAGTCCAACACGTGCGACGGGTCACCATGATATCTTCGGAGCATCGAAACATGAAATACCGGATGAACTCCGGCTAGGCTGGGAGGTAAGGCAAGCTCATAAGCAACCTCCCCAACTCGCCTCAATATCTCAAAAGGTCCAATAAATCTCAGACTCAACTTCCCTTTCTTTCCAAACCTCATGATGCCCTTCATAGGCGAGACCCGGAGCAAAACCCGCTCACCAACCATATATGCCACATCACGAACCTTCTTGTCCGCATAACTCTTCTGTCTGTACTGGGCTGTATGGAGTCTGTCCTGAATTACTTTAGCCTTCTCCATTGCATCCTGAACCATCTATGTACCCAATAACCTGGCCTCACCCGGCTCGAACCAACCCACTGGAGATCTACATCTCCTACCATATAAGGCCTCATACGGCGCCATCTGAATGCTGGACTGATAGCTGTTGTTATAAGCAAACTCCGCCAGTGGCAGGAAATGGTCCCATGACCCTCCAAACTCAATCACGCACGCACGGAGCATATCCTCCAAAATCTGAATAGTGCGCTCGGACTGTCCGTCCGTCTGGGGGTGGAATGCCGTGCTCAACTCCACTCGAGTGCCTAACTCCTACTGCACGGCTCTCCAGAACCGCGATGTAAAATGAGTGCCTCTGTCTAAGATGATAGAAACTGGAATACCATGCAACCGGACGATCTCCCTGATATAAATCTCCGCCAACCGCTCCGATGAATAAGTGGTACACACAAGTATGAAATGAGCGGACTTGGTCAGCCGGTCCATAATGACCCAAATAGAATCAAACTTCCTCACGGTCCGTGGGAGTCCAGATACGAAGTCCATGGTGATACGCTCCCACTTCCACTCTGGGATCTCAATCTGCTGTAGCAAACCACCCGGATGCTGGTGCTCATACTTCACCTGCTGGCAGTTGAGGCATCTAGACACGTAGTCAGCTATATCCTTCTTCATCCGCCTCCACCAGTAGTGCTGCCTCAAGTCCTGATACATCTTCGCGGCACCCGGATGGATGGAATACCGCGAGCTATGGGCCTCAGCTAGAATCAGCTCTCGAAGATCATCTACATTGGGCACACAAATCTGGCCCTGCATCCTCAACACTCCATTATCCCCGATGGCAACATCTCGGGCATCACCTCGCCGAACTCTGTCCCGAAGGACAAGCAAATGAGGGTCATCAAATTGCCGCTCCCTGATGCGATCAAATAGAGAAGACCGAGAAACCACACAAGATAGAACCCGACTGGGCTCTGAAAGATCCAATCTCATGAACTGCCTGGCTAAAGCCTGAACATCCATCGCCATAGGTCTCTCTGAGGATGGTAGATATGCCAAACTCCCCAAACTCTCCACCCGGCGACTCAAAGCATCGGCGACCACATTTGCCTTGCCCGGATGATAAAGAATGGTAATATCATAATATTTTAACAACTCTGACCATCTCCTCTGACGCATATTCAGGTCCTTCTGCTTAAGCAAGTGCTGCAAATTCCGATGGTCAGTTTAGATCTCACAAGGCACCCCATACAAATAATGACGCCAGATCTTCAAGGCGTGAACAATGGTAGCTAACTCAAGATCGTAAACAGGGTAGTTCTTTTCATGCACCTTCAACTGTCGGGATGCGTAGGCAATCACCCAACCGTCCTGCATCAATACTGCTCCAAGTCCAACCCGTGAGGCATCACAATACACTGTATAAGACCGCAAACCGGTAGGCAACATCAAGATTGGGGCTGAAGTCAAAGTTGTCTTGAGCTTCTGAAAGCTCTCCTCGCACTCCTCTGTCCACTGAAATGGGGCACCCTTCTGGGTCAATCTAGTCATAGGAGCCGCGATCTATGAGAATCCGTCCACAAAGCGACGTTAATAACCCGGATCTCAGTAGCTGAGGAGGGCCTGGGCCAACTTTGCACGGCCTCCACCTTCCTCGGATCCACACGAATGCCCTCACTCGACACCACGTGGCCTAGGAATGCCACAGAACTTAGCCAGAACTCATATTTGGAAAACTTTGCATACAATCTCTTCTCCCTCAGAGTCTGAAGCACTACCCTCAGGTGTTGCTCATGATCTTCCCGACCCCGGGAATATACCAGAATATCATCAATAAAAACAATCACGAATGAATCAAGATATGGCCTGAATAGGCTGTGCATCAAATGCATAAAAGCTGTCGGGGTATTAGTCAGCCCAAAAGACATAACAAGGAACTCGTAATGACCATACCGAGTCCTGAAAGCAGTCTTCGAGATATCTGGCTCCTGAATCTTCAACTGATGGTAACCTGAGCGCAAATCAATCTTGGAAAACACCTGTGTGTCCTGAAGCTGATCAAACAGATCATCAATACGAGGTAAAGGATATCGGTTCTTCACTGTAACTTTGTTCAACTGGCGATAATCAATGCACATACGCATAGAACCGTCCTTCTTCTTCACAAACAAAACAGGGGCTCTCCATGGTGAAACACTGCGTCGAATAAAACCCTTACCCAACAATTCCTTCAACTCCTTCA
>MU700635.1:11756-22561 GCA_026770625.1 Nicotiana glauca | reverse complement strand
AAATGCCCCCTCAAATCCTCACAATTAGGTCTAAGAACTTTACCCCATTTTTCATTCAAAAATCCGAAATTAAAGTTGAATTTGAGGTTAGATTAGTGAGTATTAATCATAAGAGAGTAAGGAATCGTTACCCAATCGTTGCCTCTGAAAATTCCTCGAAAAATCGCCCTTGCCCGAGCTCAAAATTGATTTTCACACTTATGAAATTAAACTCTCGATATTTCCTATTTCTGCCCAGGCGTTTCTGCTTCTGCGGACAAGGGACCACTTCTGCGGTCCCGCTTCTGCGGAAAAATGACCGCTTCTGCGGTCTATGAGGGGAAGACTCAAAATCGCTTCTGTGATTAACAAGCCGCTTCTGCGGCTCCGCTTATGCGGGAAATATTCCGATTCTGCGGAAATTGGAGGGAAGCCCAGCTTCCGCTTCTGCGGTGCCCAGGTCGCTTCCACGACTCCGCTTATGCAGCTTCAAAGCCGCTTCTGCGGTGCCGCTTATGCGGATAACAGACCGCTTCTGCGGTCTCAGAGGAGGAGGAGCTTTATCACTTCTGCGGCGCAAAGGCCGCTTCTATGGAACCGCTTCTGTGGTTCCGAAGCCGCAGAAGCGAAAACAACAGAAGCCTGCTGCAATTTTCCTTCTAACTTCCAAAAATTAACCCGTTGAGCATCTGAAATCGTCCCGGGACCGCCGGGACTCCAACCAAAAAACATCAATACCACCTAATACCTTATTCGAACTTGTACCAATTCCTAAATCACCCGAAACAACGCCGAAAACCCGATTAAATCAATGATTCAAGCCTAAGAACTTCAAATTCCAACCAAAAACGCTTTCGATCAAAAACCTAACCAAACCTCGTGCGAATGACCTGAAATTTTGCACACACATCCCAAATGACATGACGGAGCTACAGCAACTTCCGGAATTCAAATCCGACCCTCGTATCAAAAACTCACTATCGGACCGGAACTTCAAAAATTCAAACTTCGGCATTTCAAGCCTAAAAGAGCTACGGACCTCCAAATAAAATTCCGAACACGCTCCCAACCCCGAAATCACCTAACGGAGCTAACGAAACCATCAAATTTCCATTCTGAGGTCGTCTTCACACTATTCCAAATACAGAGCATTTTTCAACTCTTAAACTCTCATTTAGGGACTAAGTGTCCCAAAACAGTCCGAATCCTAATACAGAACGTCCCGGCAAACAAAAATAGCAGAAATAAACTTAGGGAAAATAGTTAATGGGGTATCGGGGCGTAAATTTGATGAAACGACCGGCCGGGTCGTTACAGCAATTCAACGAATGGTGAAAAACAAACCCCAGCTTGATAGACCAGCTACAGTCCAAGATTTAAGTATAGAGATAACTTATCTCAAAAAGCAAATCTCGAAATTAAAGGCTTCTCATGTAGCATTGGATGAAAGAGTTTTTATATTAGAAAATTCTGAAGTAATTACTTCAAATTCCAATGTAAAAATCACGTAGCTAAATACAGCTCCGAGTTCTTCAGAAGAAAATACTACTAGTACTTTACTTGCATACATAGATTTTTCTGAAGATGAATTTTTAGAAGAACTCCAATATTTTATCACCCAAAAGTTTTTAATAAAAATAACTCTTTTAATCGATTATAATTTCAAAAAGAGTTTATTGCTTTATTTGATAGTGGAGCTGATTTAAAATTTATAAAAGAAGGAGTAATACCCTCCAGATATTTTCATAAAACCACTCATCGTTTAAAAAATACCAGTGGTAGTTCAATGGGTATTTCATTTAAATTACCTAAAGCTTATATTTGCCAACAGGATATATGTATTCCTGAAAGTTTTGTTTTAGTAAAAGATATAGACATGGATGTAATACTTGGTGTCCCATTTTTTATAAAATTAATGCCTTTCTTATATTGGGATACGAAAAGTTTTACTGGCACTTATGGTAGTAAAAGTATCACTTTTGAGTTTATAACTCAGCCTGTCCAACGTTTTTTAAACGAGATTATTTCTAATAATATTTCTTCAAAAGAAAATCAAATTGAGTTTTTGAAAAATGAAATTTGTTCAATTACAGTTGATCAGGATTTAAAAAATCCTAAGTTAATTGAGAAAATAAATCTTCTCAAAAACCAATTTTCTGCTTCTATTTGTGGTGACCACCCAAAATCAATTTTGGAGCAGAAAAAAACATATTATAAATCTTCCTTACGAAGAAGATTTTTTGGAGGATAATATTCCTACCAAGGCTAGACCTTGCCAAATGAACTCCGAATATTTGGAGTTATGCAAAAAGGAAATTGATTCCTTACAGCAAAAGGGTTTAATTAGACCCTCCAAGTCCAAATGGTCTTGTACTATTTTTTATGTGAACAAGCATGCTGAACAGGAACGAGGAGTTCCTAGATTAGTTATTAACTATAAACCTCTCAATAAGGTTTTGAAATAGATTAGATATCCAATTCCTAATAAAAAGTATTTACTTGATATGTTATATAATGTCATTATATTTTCAAAATTTGATTTAAAATCAGGTTATTGGCAAATTGAGATATCTGAATCAGATAGATATAAAACTGATTTTAATGTACCAATGGGTCAATACGAATGGAATGTTGTGCCTTTTGGTTTGAAAAATTCTCCATCTGAATTTCAAAAAATTATGAATGATATATTTCTTCCTTATACGGATTTCATAATTGTTTATATTGATGACATTCTATTATTTTCAAAAAATATAGAATCTCATTTTAAACATTTAGATTTATTCAAAAAGATAATTATTCAAAATGATTATATCAAAACTAAAAATGATGCTTTTCCAAACTTATGTTACAATTTTGGGTCATAACATTGAAAAGGGTAGGATCATTCCTATTAATAGAAGTATTGAATTTGCTTCTAAATTTCCGGATATAATTACTGATAAAACCCAACTCCAATGATTTCTTGGTAGTTTAAATTATATCTCTCCTTTTATAAAGGACATTGCTCAGGATACTGCTCTTCTTTATGATAGATTAAAGAAGAACCCTAAAGCCTGGACTAATAGTCATACTGAATCAGTCAAAAGGATTAAACAAAAGGTTCATACCTTCCTTGTTTAACTCTTGCCAATCCTACTTGGCCAAAGATAGTAGAAACAGATGCCTCTGATATTGGCTATGGTGGTATTTTAAAACAATGTTCACCATCTGATAAACAAGAATATCTTGTTCAGTTTTATTCTAGAAAGTGGAATAACGCCCAGAGAAATTATGCGACTGTGGCAAAAGAAATTCTTGCTACAGTCAAATGTGTTATGAAATTTCATACTGATTTATATAATCAAAAGTTTATTATTAAAACTGATTGCGAAGCTGCAAAATTTATTTTTAATAAAGACTTCAAACATGATGTTTCTAAACAGATGTTTGCTAGATGGCAAGCTTTGTTAGCACCTTTTGATTTCGACATAATATATAAAAAACGGTCTGATAATACCCTTCCTGATTTTCTTACACGAGAATATTTGAACTCATAGTTCTCTCCTCAATAATGTTAATTATGAGTTTTTACACATTATTTTTTGATGAGGAAACCATAATTACTATTTTAAAGGTAATACCTTTACACCGAGACTTACAAAGTCTTATTATGGATATGATAACGGAAGATATCATGCATGAGATGATTCTGTTAGGTCATTTTTCTGATAATTATGAAGAAATAGACAATATAGTATATCATATACATGATCTAGATCTTGATAATACTGAAGATCGCTCTTTATTCTAATAATAATAATTTTCTCATATGCAGAACATGAGACCTACATACAGACCTCCTCGAGGAAGATGAGGAGGAAGAGGCTCAAATAATAACAGAGAGAATAATATTCTCGCTCAAATTGAAAATCGACAGCTTATAGCTGCGAACATCACTGGAGGTAATACTGACCACCCATTATACAAGGAGTTCATGGATTTCATACAATCCAAGAAAGATGAAGGTACTTTATCAAATATACCAACCTATTCCTCAGTTATAACAGAGGATAGCAGTGAAAATCTTGAGGTTTATAACCGAAAGGAAACAAAAGAGTTAATAATTCTTTTGGAACAATCCGACCTTAAATGGAAGGATAACCCTTGGCAACTAATGGCCAGGTATTTTGATACAGCGTCATACGCTACTCCTGCTTATAAATACAGGATGCATTATCAGATCATACTCTCTACAATAGGATTAGCTAACATTCAGCATTTTTATCTTGCTAATACAAAGAAAATTTATAATTTTTCTAAGATCATTATCAAGAAGGTCATACCTTCAGATGAATGGGGAATGAGTACCTTAAAGGATCGAGAATACACTCATCCTAAGCAAAAAGTCTCGGTTAAATTTAATTATTGGACTATATAGAAAGTTTTAATAAAACTTTCCTTTATGAGAATGCTAATAGGAGACACTCATGGTTTATTAAACTCTGTTCTAATATGAACAACCAACAGATTCCAAATTAGTTTTTTTAAATGGTGGAAATTATATGGTTCATCATTGAAAATATTTCCTCCTTTATTTAAATGTTTATATACTCAATGGGTAGACATATCTACCAGAATTATTTCATTGCAAAAAGATAATATCTTTTATGATGGAATTGCATTAATGTATTTCTTTATAGAATTTTCAATTCCTTGGATAATGAAATGGGATGTTCAAATTGGTTATACCGATGAAGGAATTCCTTGCCTTCAAAGAATTTTTTAATAATAAATTTTGGACCAAATTACTCCAGACAGACATGCAAGGCAAACTATTTGGTGAAGAATTAATTCAACAAATTCAAACCAAGATAGACAACTATGTGAAACTAGATAGAGCAAATACTGCAGGTGTAAAAATTAAGTCCTTTTGAGATGATTACAAAAAGTCTTCAAATGAAGAAAGGGGCTCTCTCCAAGAAAGAAATCCTCGCTTCATATTTTGAGGAAATAAAGAAAGATTTAGCAAAAAACTTCGGAACAGAAGTCAGTGACGATATATCCATGGATTCTTTGGGTAATACCTCTGATGAAGAAGAATGTGTAGTAGGGGAAGCTCAAAGCACCTCGGAAGCAGAAGTCAATGATAATGAAATAGAAGATTTCCTTGCAAAATTGAAGTAAAATGTTGAAGAATCTTCAGACAAGAAGGACAAAAAAGGAAAAGGAAAAATCTGAATTATTGAAGGCCCCGCAAATGAATTATTGGGGTAATAGAAACGAATAACTTTAATAAAGTTAACTTTAATAATGTAGCAGACCCCTCCATTATTGAAGGAAATCTACTTTAATAAAGTAGCATGTCCGTTTGTAATTATGTAGGATTTTCTTTTTATCTTGTCGGCCACGAGTGTAATTATTATGTCGGCCAATACTATTGTAATTTTGTTTTATTTTTAGCTGATCCATTATATAAGGATTATTTTAGCTTAGAAGAAAGTAGGCATTAACGAAGGCATCAACCATCAGCCAACACTCTCCCTTCTCTCTAGTTTCTCTCTTCAATCTCTTTGTAAAAATCTCTTTGTAATATTTGAAGTTTTGTATAGAAAAATCAAAAAGGTCACTTGGCCACAAAAACAGAAGGTCTCTGGTACTGTTTCTCTCCCTCTCTTTCCTATTTTATATTGCTTTTTAGCCTAAATGAAAGGCTAAATAATTAAGTGTTAGACTTAGCATTCGAAAGTTATTCACTTAGCATGTTTTGTAACTAAGTGTTTACAATATCACCCTAATGAGGTTATAGGTTAAGAACTATACAGACCAGGTAGTTACTGATCTCGACAGTAAACCTTGGTTAGGCCAACCTAACCGGTGGTGCTCGTAAAACCCGTTTAGGCAGGTGGCCGTTGTAGGGTTGTGTGGAGCATCGTGGTTTAAGGTTTACCTAGAGGTTGGTAATTGGCCAGGGCTGGAGTTCTTGTAATAGATTTTCCTTCAACCTCATTGGGATATATATATATATATTACAGCTTATAAAGAATTGCAAGGTAAAGACAAAAAATATTGCAAAGAGATATTCAAGGGAATGTCTTATAATTTTTATTACCAAAAATAGTGTATCTTTCTTAGTCTTCCTCCCCCAATGGAATGAGCAAAACAAGGGGCTAATACCACCATTAAAAGGAAAAAAAACTAAAGAAGATGTGCCAAAATACAAGTTACACCATAATCTACATTGTATCTCCGCAAGTTCCGCTATCATTTCTTCATAAGCTCCGTCTATCTCCGGTTGTGATTCTGCAAGTCCAAAGTTTTTTCTTTTCGAGTGGATCCAATCTTTGAATAGTACTGATTTTTCCAAGCTCTCCCTCATAGACGCTCTATGATCACCTATTTGAAGTCTTGCTTGACTAAAAGCGCTCTCTGATGCAACTGTTGAAGCTTTGAATAGATAAAATATCCCGAGCCATCCTTGCAAGAACCAGAAAATGTTTTTCCCTTGCCTTCCACCATTCCAAAAGATCAAAGGTGCCGTCAGGATTCTCCTTTTCAAGTCCCTACGACAAATAAACTTGAAGCTCATTTAGATGTGAGTCTCATCAAAATTATCACCTTGAGAACCCCTGAACTCCATCCAAGATTTAAGTGCTTTTAGGCCCGCAGCTCTTTCAGACGATTGTGAAATAGATGAAGTATGGGTTGGAACATTTGGCCTAGCATGATCTAAGGAAAGTTGATAAGTATTATAAATTGTTAGTGCATTTATTTTAATTGAGGATTTTGCATCTGCAAGTGTAGCAAATTCCTCATCTGAAAGATCTAAAGCCTTATAAATATTTGAGTACCAAAAGTGAGGACCTCCTAATTTTATTGTAGGATTTAACATTGCAGAAACATCATAAATAGAGGGGATAGGGAAGAAATTTTTTTTAAACTTTTCTTTCATTTCATTTATAACAAGTTTATAAATTTTCCCACCCTCCGAAAATTCGGCAAACAAGTAACGTAGTGCTGCAATATAAACTAAATAGTTTGAAATAGTAGGATAATATTGCCCAGAAAATGCATTTGTAGCAATTTGAAAATGTTCTAAAAAATCTATAAGAATTTTAACATTCGTCCAATCTTGATTTGTAAGGATTTCATCCTTACCCTCACCACCAACACGAGCATTAAACGTTGCATTAATTGGGTTTCTATATTCATATGCAACAGGACTAGTAGGTGTATCATCTAAATCCGGTTGGGTTTCATCTACATCATCATTTTTCTCATCATTTTCTAAGATAGTTTCATTAGGATAAAGAGCATTCATAACTTCTTCATTTAATTGTTGACCTGGTGCAACATTATGGTAAAATTCACTATCGGAAAATTGAAAACAAGGGTTATCACTATCAAGAATAGTAGGAGCAGCAGGACGGGTAACAGGTCTGGGTCGGGTAACCGGGGGAATGGTAGTAGGTTGGCGACTACTTTCACCAATTTTAGCTTTTTCCTTACTACCAAATATTTTTTTCAAAGAAAATACCATATTAATTATACTTATGCAAACTAAAATACACAAAAATATATTCTTAAAACTTAAGAGTTGGAATGAGTTTACCGAATTGCTGAACAACTTCTTGAAAATTGAAAATCATTGAAGACTTGAAGACTTCAATTCACCAACTTCACAATTTTTCACGAAATTGCAATAATAAAATGTGACGACCCGGCCCGTCGTCATGTGAGTTACCGCCCCATTTTCCCCTTATTGTGTTGCTTCATGTTTCTATATCAGTATTAGAGTCGGTCGGGTGTAATTGAATTGGTTCTGGTTGAAAATAAGGCACATAGCCTCTTAGAAGGGAGTTTGTTTCAAAAAAGTCAATCGGAAGTTGACTATGTGGTTAGAGGGCTCAGATGTGAATTCCGATGGTTCGGTTAGCTTCGGGGGATGATTTTTGACTTAGGAGAGCGATTGGAATCGAATTTGGAGGTCCGGTGTAGAAATAGGCTTGAATTGACGAAGTTGGAATTTTGGCGAAATCCGGTTGATAGGTGAGATTTTGATCCGGGAGTCGGAATGGAATTCCAAGAGTTGCAGTAGCTTTGTTAGGTGATTTTGGATATGTCTGCAAATTTTCAGGTCATTCGGACGTCGTTTGGTTGGGTTTTTGATCGAATGTGAGTTTCGGAAAAATTTGATAAACTTAGGCTTGAATTCGTCGTGATTTGATGATTTTTGTGTTAAAGGTCGTGTTTTTATGATTGGAACATGTTCTTATGATGTTTTGGAGTAGGTTGGTGGTTTTGGTTGGGGTCCTGGGGGCCTCGGGGTGATTTCGGAGGTTCAAACTGATCTTTTTTTAGCTTGTATGGAGATCAGATTTTGTTGTCATAAGTGTTGCAGACCTTAAAGCATCGCGTTCGTGTGGTGGTGGACGCGAACGCGTAGAGGAAATTTGGGAGCCTGGGAGCTTTGCCTTCGCGTTCGCGAAGGAGTTGATGCGAACGCGTAGTTGTGGAATATGGGTGCCCGCGTTCGCGTTTGGTTGTCCGCGTTCGCGAAGGAGGACTTTTGGATCAGTGGAATCTCTTATACGCGATCGCATGAGAGCAGGCCGCGTTCGCGTAGGAGGTGAGTCAGGAAGCATCGCGTTCGCGTGGCCAGGGTCGCGTGAGCGTAAGGTAATTTTGGAATTTTAAAATATTGGTCACCGCATTCGCATGGGTTGTGTCGCGAACGCGATGAAGGAAAACCTGGGCAGACAGAAGGGTTTTATAACATAACCTCCGCGAGCAAAAATCATTTTCCACCATTGTTGAACACATTTTGGATCTATTGGATGAGGGAGTAAGAGGATTTCAACTAGGTTTCGATTGGAGGTAAGTTTTATGAGCTAATTACGTGATATTATTGAAGAATCATCCATTAATTCTCTGAATTTGGGTATAAATTGAAGAAGTTAGGGCTTGGATTTTTGCTATGTAAATTTGGGATTTGGTGGCCCATTTGAACTCCGATTTTGATAAATTTTATATGTATGGACTCGTGGAGAGACAAGGATTCCGGAAATATAAATTTCGTAATTTTTCGAGAAGTGGGCCCGGGGCTCGGGTTTTGCCAACTTCATGTTTTTGGGTGTTTTTCGAGTTATTTCGATTGGGTTATGATCCATTAGCCTATTTTGATGTATCCCTTATGGTTTTGATCAGATTATACGCTCGAGGAGGTTGATACGAGAGGGAAAGGCTTGGCGAGCTAGATTATCGGCCGGCTAGAGGTGAGTAATACTTGCGAATGATATTCTGAGGGTCTAGAACCCCGAATTTGCACATCTTAGTGCTGTGTTGAGGTGACTTGCACGCTGGACCTGAGTGTAGGGTAGAGCACCGTTGGGGATCGTGATTTGGTTCGTCCCGGTTGTTGGTTTTTATCGCGTATTTTCAAATGATTTGTTATTATCATTATGACTTGGGCTCATTGCCATACTTTGGGCTTATTGCCGATTGTTTGAACTCTTTATGAACTATCATCATTGTTTTCCCTCACTATTTGAAATATTATTTCTACTCAGTCCGTGTGATTTATATTATTTTATGAACTCAGCTATATTTTACTCAAACTTAGAGTTTTAACTGATATTTAAACTATCATTTGAGCTGAGTATCATTGTTTTACTGATGCCCGAGGGGCTTTTTGACTATGTTTGGACTGNTTGGGCTGAAGGAGCCCCTCCGGAGTCTGCACACCCACAGTGAGCGCGGGGTACCCCTTTGATATGAACAGTGGTAACAATGACACTGTTGTATGTGTTTCGGTCAGGTAATAATGACTGACCAGTCGGGTAACAATGACTGACTAGTGGTAAAAATGATACTGAAACACTTTGGTCAGGTTACAATGGTTGACCGGTCAGGTAACAATGGCTGGCCTTATTTGTGTATTCTTGTTCAATTGATTTCTTTAAAGAGAATGTTGTTGTTATAAATACTATGGATTTTACTGTCTGTTGGTTTACTGCTTAAGATAGCATTATTTGTGCCTTTTTGGGATTTTGTACTTTCAGTTGTTATTCACTTTTATTGCCACTGAGTTGAAAGTACTCACTTTACTCCCTGCACCATGTGTGCAGATCCAGGTTCTTTTCATCAGGCGGAGTGAGTCTAGTTGATTTGGAGTTTCCTCCCGGGAGTATTCGAGGTAGCTGCACGGCGTTCGCAACCGAGGATTCTCCCTTCTATCTTTTCCTTTATTTCTGCATTTTCAGTATTAGACAGACTTGTAGTAAGATGATATATTGTCTCTAGAGGCTCGTGGTCGTGACACCGGGTCCTAGTTGGTCTGTTTCGATGCATTTGTCAGATTTTCGTATTATATCAGTATTTCAAACTTTTACTTGGATAAGTATTGTTTCTATTTGTTTGGTTAATTGGGGAAATTGCTATGAATGGTCGGGCTTGCCTAGTAGTGTGATGGGCGCCATCACGACCGGGTTGGGGTCGTGATAAGTTGGTATCAGAGCCTAGGTTACTTGGTCTCACGAATCATGAGCCAGTTTAGTAGAGTCTCGTGGAACGATACGGGGACGCCTGTATTTCTCCACGAGAGGCTGCAGAACCCTTAGGAAAACTTCAAATTCTTGAAATTCTTGTCGTGCGACTTTGTTGTTTCGAGAACTAAACTTTTGTATTCTATTCTCTCGCAGATGGAGAGAACTCGTGCTACCGGACGTGGCGGGCAACCACCATTTCCACCTGCTAGAGGCCGTGGATGTGGTCGTGGTCAGGGTAGAGCAGCTGGGGCAGTGCCAGTTGACCCACCAGTTTCCCCCATTCAGGATCAGCCTCCAGTT
>MU700633.1:0-11160 GCA_026770625.1 Nicotiana glauca | reverse complement strand
TGTCTATTCTGATTCAGACAGTAGGACAGTGTTTTGTATATTTCTGTCTAAACTCTACTGGTCGCCCGTAGCTAGTGACACCGGGTTCTGGCACACTTTGTAGAGAACATTTACTTTTTGGGGTTTGTATGATTATCTCAGTACTGTATGGTCTTTCTAGTTCCCTTTATTTTACTTGAAAACACTAGTATATTTTGTTGGTTAATTAAAAAATCAAGACTTAATTATAAACTTCCAGAGTTGGCTGGCCTAACTGTGGTGTTAGGCGCCATCATGACCTAGTTAGGCAAAATGGGTCGTGACAAATATTATGTTTCATTTTAGTCTGTGTTGCCCGTGGGTTTCCGGGTCTTGGAGATGGTCTCGTAACTTTTAAAGTGTTAAAGTGTATGTTCCATGCGGCAGCGGTATACATTATTCCTGTTATTTAGTTTTAATTATAAATTCCACAAATGTTATTACTTTCGCAATGTGTTAGGCTTACCTGGTCGCGAAGACTAGGTGCCGTCATGACGTGTTCACAATTGGTGAACTAGGGTCGTGACATACAAGTTGTAGTAATAGAAGATATTAAATCTTTCCTTTATTTATAGTCTCAATATAATCAATCGCTTTCGCGTATTCTTTGGAAACTGAATAAGTTTCTTTGAGACTTACTACAACACAATACCTTATTGGTAATTAATTGTGTTTCTCCAAAATAGTAAAAACTGGTTCTTCCAGAGCTCTCAATTAATTTTGTACTACCACATATTCATCAACATCCATATGATCATATATCTCTTTCAAGAAGAAAGTTTTACCATTATGTTCATGGCCAAAATTATATGCAAGATATGTTTCTTGCATTATTGTTATCCTTTAATAATCACATTACCAAAATATTTTGGCGTACAATAGGTACGTGAGCAATGACCATTCATGCCATAATAATGACATTATTTTCTTATATCATCTCAATCCTCCTTCTAGAGGTGAGTGTGGTATATGCGCTACCACTAGCACATTCATATTCTTTGAAGAATGAATATGTATTCGTAAATCAGATGTTGTCACATTCACATCATTAATGGACCATAATCATCTATATGTGCTTTATAAAATCTCATATCAAATCGATGACAAATACTACTTTCATATAGTGAAGGATTATTTTGAGAATCCTTATTATTCTCAGTATCACAATGATGACGATTATAATTTCGTCTATTGCCACGTCCACATCCATTGATACCTTCATAGTAATAATTTTGTCTTCTTTCAGACTTATCACATACTGCTATCACATTCTCTAAAGGGAATGAGAATGGAGCAAATTCAATGGGACGGGTTTTCAATTCTTTGCCCACAATCATAGATGAATTTAATCATGGCAAGGCATAGAAATTTTACCACTTTGGGTGATTATAATTTCTTTTAAACTCCATTGTAGTTGCAAACAAAATTTATCGTCTTTGCTTGTATTTAAAATCAAATTATAGAATGTCAAGAATTTGAAAAAGAAAAGTAAAATACTTACCTTAAATCCAGAATTTAATTATGAAGAAAGTTCATAGAACAGTTGACAATCATTATGCTCAATGCCAAAGCTTCTACTCAATTAGTTAGAGTCTCGTGCTGATAACGTGTAATGAAACAACAAAAGAAGAAGAACAATATCGTAGAGAAAAGTAGGGAGAGAGAATTCTTATTGATTTTGAGATGAATTACAATGGAATAGAACTCTCTATTTCTAGGGAGATGGTGACTTAGCCACCAAGTAATAAACCCTAGAACCTCTCTAAATATGGACATTCACCATACATAGAATTCTATTTATAACAGTAAATAAGAATTATGTATGTTAGTAGAACAATCGCGGTGGAAATTTCTTATTAGATCTTTTTCCTATTATGTAAATGTAGTTAAGGAGGTGTGATGGTGCTAATGTAGGTTCACGTAAGTGAACTTATTAAGTGAACATATTTCAAATTGTGCAAGCATCTGAAATAACTAGAGCCTAAACCACCATTTCTCCTACCAGCTCTCGCCCTATTTGATTTTCCTATAAGAAATTGTTGTGTAACAAGCGCATAATGTCCGCAATTTGTTGACTTTGGACTCACCAAATTTGAAGCCGCGTTTTCTGTCTCTAAAGAAGGAAAACATGCATAATTTAATTTCTATTTTTTCGTGGCTCCACTGCATAGAGCATTGCCACTTTGAAACACCACGTTTGTCTGTTAATTCTTTGAGGAGACGATGAATAAAAAGAAAAAAGCATAGTTGACTTTAAAAAAATATAGTTAAAAATCAAAGAACTAAAAACACTTATGAATAATACAAGTGTCACATACATGGTTCCTTGATCTCCTTATAAGAAATCCCACATGGTGTGGAGCCAAAGCAAAGAGGCAGTGACACTTTACTGTTTAGTGATAGGAAATTATTGAACCCGAGTTTCAATTTTTTTAATTTCTCGATTCTTTATAATGCATCCGAATAAAAAAAAAAATACGGAGTAACTGTTTTTTGACAGGAATAAACATTAAGTTCAATAATGAACCCGAAATAAAATGTAATCATTGTATACACTTGTAAAACAAAAGAATCATCGGGAAACTACACACGTGTTGGACCTAGAGACGGATATAGAATTTAAATTTTATTGGTTCAACATTTAAAGTTTTTAATATTGAACCCATCAAATTTACAAAGTTTTGGTTTCATATTCAGTATTTTCTTACAATTTTAATAAATAAATTTATGCTCCGTTTTAAAAATTATGGGTTCAATTAAACCCACGCTACATACGCCACTAAATATTACTCCTATTTTTCTAACTAACTTAGATTATTAGATATAACACCTTCACGTTGGAGAGACTCAATCCCTATTATGATTTCTTTAACTGGTACCGATGTTGTACCTACTTGAGTGTCTGGAATTGCAGTTGTAGTAACAGAACTGCCTCCATTTACAATTTTTTGGCAAGTTTGAATACGGCAGTGCCTACAAATAGGACAAGAAGAGTGGGAATTGAGCCATTTATCAATATACTTGACGTGGAAACCATGGTTGCACTTAGGCAGAACGCCCCGGCGTTCTTCAATAATTTTTTATTTTCTGCAGAATTGTCATTACTTTGCACCACAAAATATTGATTATGGTGTGCTAAGATTCCACACTTTGTGTGATCCGAGCATACCTAGCCAGATAAAAGCTTTACTCTCTCCTACTGCTTTAAATCTTTTTCAAAAAACTTGTTTTGGTTACTTATTTGGTCTCCCCACAATCTGCATGCAAAACCAAGCAATTCATCTTCTAATGAAGTATGAATTGTCAAAGTCTACTTGTCACGACCCCAAAACCCAGTCGTAATGGCGCCCGGCACATTGCTAGGCCAGCCTGACCAACCTTACATAATACCGAGCTACCAGCTCTCACTTTACTTCAAAAGCATTAACAATGATAAGAAAAAATACGAATAGCATAAGTTACGAAAATATCCCAAGACAACATAGCACTTCCCACAGAATCTGGGGTCATAAGCCAAGAGCCTCTACCAAGGGTATAGCAATGATACTGAATACCTATTGTACCTGACAAATGCGGAAAAGTCTAAAAGAAAAGGGATAACAGGGAAAGTCGGGTCCTGCGGACGCCAAACAGCTACCTCGACAGTCCGAATATGATCTCTGAAGCAGCTGGGGAGTCAGCCCTGCTGTGATGTACCTGGATCTGCACACAAGGTGCAGGGAGTAGAGTGAGTACTTCAACCTCAGTGGTAATAAGCATGGATAAAGACATTGAAGATAAGAATACCCAATAGACCACCCAGTAAAGCTATAAAATACCTCTTTTATCCTTTTTAACAGTATCAGTATCAGAGAAAACAATATTAGCTAAAGCAGTAAAACAATAATAAATGATGCAATGCAGATGCATGAACATGACCGCTACGGCACGTAGCCCGATCGATTTGGGTACCCGCGCTCACTTTGGGGGTTCAGACTCCGGAGGGGCTCCTACAGCCCAAGCGCAATATTAGTGACATGCTGCGGCGCGCAGCCCGATCCACTACCAATCCAGCTACATGCAATGCAAGCCTCACAGGCACAATTAATTATCATTTGAAATCCGTTTAATAGTAATAATAGAAATCAGTGTTCAGGAATATCAGAGTTTGAAAATCATTTAGACAGTGTTTAGCTCAGGACTGATATCATGATAACATGCTATAATAATAGATGCAATGATAACGATCCTCACGGGATCCAAATAACTGGCTCACAACCCAAATATATCCACAACCATCCAAGTAGGAGGTTTACCGGCTCATTTATAGCCAACAACACAGTACGATGCTACACGGTCGGACTAAGCCATAGTCCCCAATCACAATCGACCCTGCACTCACAGTAGAGTACGTGTCTCGCCTCAATACAGCGTCATATAGTGATATACCGGGGTTTCAAACCCTCAGGTCATCATCCACACCCATCACTCACCTCGAACCGGCTCAAAACTAGTCCGCAATGCCTTTGCCACGAGAATCAACCTCCACGGGTGCCGAATCTGATCAAAACCAATAGGAATACATCAAAATAGGCTAAAGGAACATAACCCAATCTAAATAACTCGAAATGCACCCAAAAACACGAAGTTGCCAAAACCCGAGCCCCGGGCTCGCTTCTCGAAAAATTATGAAATTCACATTTTCAGAATCCTCGTCTCGCCCCGAGTCCATACATATAAAATTTATCAAAATCGGAGTCCATTTGCCCATTCAAATCATCAATTTTCTATTTCTTAGGCTTCAAGAAAAATCCTCCATTTTTACACCTTAATTCCTCCAATTTCAGAGATTAAATCCATGTTTTATCAATATAATAACATAATTTAGGTCCAAGAGTCCTTACATGATGATACTCCCCGAATTCCTCTTCAAAATCGCCTAATTCTTCTCTTAGTTCGAAGCCCCAAATATTTTTACACTTCTGAAATTTCATAACTGTGACACCCTTAAACCCTCAGCGATTTTCGCTTCTGCGACACCTTAGCCGCTTCCGCGATCCTGCTTCTGCGGTAAAAGCGCCACTTCTGCGGCTTCACTTAAGCCCTTCAGGTTCCGCTTCTGCGTATAAAAACCGCTTCTGCGGTCCCACAGTCGCTCCTGCAACTCCATTTTTGCGGAAAGGGGTCCGCTTCTGCGGAACTCCCTCACAAGCCCAAATTCCGCTCTTGCGCCCCATAATCCGCTTCTGTGGACTCGCTTCTGCGGTCCATCTTTCGCAAAAGCGGAAACACCAGAAGACAGAAATCCACAGACCTGAAATTCTTCCAATTTCTTTCCGTTTAACCATCCGAAACCATCCCGAGGCCCCCGGGACCTCAACCAAAAATACAAAACCACTCTAAAACATCATACGAACTTGTTCCAATCATAAAAACATGCCCTTAAACACAAAAATCACCAAATTACCTCGGATTCAAGCCTAATTTTTCTAAGAACATCCAAAACCTACATTCAATCAAAAACCAACCAAACGATGTCCGAATGACCTGAAAATTTGCAGACATATCCAAAATCACCTAACAAAGCTACTGCAACTGTCGGAATTCCATTCCGACTCCCGGATCAAAATCTCACCTATCAACCGGATTCCGCCAAAAATTCCAACTTCGCCAATTCAAGCCTATTTCTACACCGAACCTCCAAATTCAATTCTGATCGCTCCCCTAAGTCACAAATCACCTCCCGAAGCTAACCAAACCACCGAAATTCACATCCAAGCCCTCTAACCATATAGTCAACTTCAGGTTGACCTTTCTGAAACAAGCTTCATTATAAGAGGCTAATTGCCTTATTGACATCCAGATTCCATCTAAATTCACCCGATAGACTCTAATACAGATATAGAACATGAAATAACGCCAATAAGAGGGAAAACGGGGCGGTAACTCTCGTGACGACGGGTCGGGTCATCATAGCTGATTGATAAATTGTAGATAAGGTATAATTTACACCTTTTATATGCTGCTACATTTAACTTCATGAAATCTACAATTAGTCTACATTTTGTAGATTAAGTGTAGTTTGTGATTGTTAGACTGTCCATACATGTAGTTATGTTGTAGTTGTTTTGTAGGCTGCTGGATAAATTATAGATAAGGTATAATTTACACCTTTTATATGCTGATACATTTACCTTCATACAAGCTACAATTAATGTAAATTTTGTGAGTTAATTGAGTTGTGGTTACCCTTTTCGTCCTTATTGTTTTGAGATAATGTTTACATGTGTAGATTTCCTGTATTGGTTTGTAGTTATAGGTGTGGGTAGGTTGTTCTTCTTTTAGTTTTATTTTGTAGTTATCATCTAGTTATATGTACATTAATGCTTCTTTTATGCAAACTACTAATGTTCAATAATTTTTTATTTTCTGCAGAATGGTCATTAATTTGCACCACAAAATATTGATTATGGTGTGCTTAGATTCCACACTTTGTGTGATCCGAGCATACCTAGCCAGATAAAAGCTTTACTCTCTCCTACTTCTTTAAATCTTTTTCAAAAAACTTATTTTGGTTACTTATTTGGTCTCCCCACAATCTGCATGCAAAACCAAGCAATTCATCTTCTAATGAAGTATGAATTGTCAAAGTCTACTTGTCATGACCCCAAAACCCCGTCGTGATGGCGCCCGGCACATTGCTAGGCCAGCCTGACCAACCTTACACAATACCGAGCTACCAGCTCTCACTTTACTTCAAAAGCATTAACAATGATAAGAAAAAATACGAAATCTAGCATAAGTTGTGAAAATATCCCAAGACAACATAACACTTCCCACAGAATCTGGGGTCATAAGCCAAGAGCCTCTACCAAGAGTATAGCAATGATACTGAATATATAATGTATCTGACAAATGCGGAAAAGTCTAAAAGAAAAGGGATAATAGGGAAAGTCGGGTCCTGCGAACGCCAAGCAGCTACCTCGATAGTCCGAATATGATCTCTGAAGCAGCTGGGGAGTCAGCCCTGCTGTGATGTACCTGGATTTGCACACAAGGTGCAGGGAGTAGAGTGAGTACTTCCAACTCAGTGGTAATAAGCATGGATAAAGACATTAAAGATAAGAATACCCAATAGACCACCCAATAAAGCTATATAATACCTCTTTTATCCTTTTTAACAGTATCAGTATCAGAGAAAACAATATCAGCTAAAGCAGTAAAACAACAACAAATGATGCAATGCAGATGCATGAACATGACCGCTACGGCGCGTAGCCCGATCCATTTGGGTACCCGTGCTCACTGTGGGGGTTCAGACTCCGGAGGGGCTCCTACAGCCCAAGCGCGATATCAGTGACATGCTGCGGCGCGCAGCCCGATCCACTACCAGTCCAACTACATGCAATGCAAGCCTCACAGGCACAATTAATTATCATTTGAAATCCGTTTAACAGTAATAATAGAAATCCGTGTTCAGGAATATCAGAGTTTGAAAATCATTTAGACAGTGTTTAGCTCAGGACTGATATCATGATAACATGCTATAATCATAGAAGCAATGATAATGATCCTCACGGGATCCAAATAACTGGCTCACATCCCAAATATATCCACAACCATCCAAGTAGGAGGTTTACCGGCTCATTTATAGCTAACAACACAGTACGATGCTACACAGTCGGACTAAGCCATAGTCCCCAATCACAATCGACCCCGCACTCACAGTAGAGTACGTGTCTCGCCTCAATACAGCGTCACATAGTGATATACCGGGGTTTCAAACCCTCAGGTCATCATCCACACCCATCACTCACCTCGAACCGGCTCAAAACTAGTACGCAATGCCTTTGCCACGAGAATCAACCTCCACGGGTGCCGAATCTGATCAAAACCAATAGGAATACATCAAAATAGGCTAAAGGAACATAACCCAATCTAAATAACTCGAAATGCACCCAAAAACACGAAGTTGCCAAAACCCGAGCCCCGGGCCCGCTTCTCGAAAAATTATGAAATTCACATTTTCAGAATCCTCGTCTCGCCCCGAGTCCATACATATAAAATTTATCAAAATCGGAGTCCATTTGCCCATTCAAATCATCAATTTTCTATTTCTTAGGATTCAAGCAAAATCCTCCATTTTTACACCTTAATTCCTCCAATTTCAGAGATTAAATCCATGTTTTATGAATATAATAACATAATTTAGGTCCAAGAGTCCTTACCTGATCCCGAATTCCTCTTCAAAATCGCCTAATTCTTCTCTTAGTTCGAAGCCCCAAATATTTTTACACTTCTGAAATTTCATACTTGTGACACCCTTAAACCCTCAGCGATTTTCGCTTCTGCGGCACCTTAGCTGCTTCCGCGATCCTGCTTCTGCGTAAAAGAGCCGCTTCTGCGGCTTCACTTAAGCCCATCAGGTTCCGCTTCTGCGGTTAAAAACCGATTCTGCGGTTCCGCCTATGCGGTCAACAAACCGCTTCTGCGACATCACCAAAAAGGCCCCTGACCGCTTCTGCGGTCCCACAGTCGCTCCTGCGACTCCGCTTTTGCGAAAAGAGGTCCGCTTCTGCGGAACTCCCTCACAAGCCCAAATTCCGCTCCTGCGCATCATAATCCGCTTCTGCAGACTCGCTTCTGCGGTCCATCTTCCGCAAAAGCGGAAACACCAGAAGACAGAAATCCACAGACCTGAAATTCTTCCAATTTCTTTCCGTTTAACCATCGGAAACCATCCCGAGGCCCCCGGGACCTCAACCAAAAATACAAACCCACTCTAAAACATCATACGAACTTGTTCCAATCATAAAAACACGCCCTTAAACACAAAAATCACCAAATTACCTCGGATTCAAGCCTAATTTTTCTAAGAACTTCCGAAACCTACATCCAATCAAAACCCAACCAAACGATGTCCGAATGACCTGAAAATTTGCAGACATATCCAAAATCACCTAGCGAAGCTACTACAACTATTGGAATTCCATTCCGACTCCCGGATCAAAATCTCACCTATCAACCGGATTCCGCCAAAAATTCCAACTTCGCCAATTCAAGCCTATTTCTACACCGGACCTCCAAATTCAATTCTGATCGCTCCCCTAAGCCACAAATCACCTCCCGAAGCTAACTGAACCACCGGAATTCACATCCGAGCCCTCTAACCATATAGTCAACTTCAGGTTGACTTTTCTGAAACAAGCTTCATTCTAAGAGGCTAATTGCCTTATTTTCATCCAGATTCCATCTAAATTCACCCGATAGACTCTAATACAGATATAGAACATGAAACAGTGCAATAAGGGGGAAAACGGGGAGGTAACTCTCGTGACGACGGGCCGGGTCGTCACAGTTGATTGATAAATTGTATATAAGGTATAATTTACACCTTTTATATGCTGCTACATTTAACTTCATGCAATCTACAATTAGTCTACATTTTGTAGGTTAAGTGTAGTTTGTGATTGTTAGACTGTCCATACATGTAGTTATGTTGTAGTTGTTTTGTAGGCTGCTGGATAAATTATAGATAAGGTATAATTTACACCTTTTATATGCTGATACATTTACCTTCATACAAGCTACAATTAATGTAAATTTTGTGAGTTAATTGAGTTGTGGTTACCCTTTTCTTCCTTATTGTTTTGAGATAATGTTTACATGTGTAGATTTCCTGTATTGGTTTGTAGTTATAGGTGTGGGTAGGTTGTTCTTCTTTTAGTTTTATTTTGTAGTTATCATCTAGTTATATGTACATTAATGCTTCTTTTATGCAAACTACTAATGTTCAATAATTTTTTATTTTATGTAGAATGGTCATTACTTTGCACCACAAAATATTGATTATGGTGTGCTTAGATTCCACACTTTGTGTGATCCGAGTATACCTAGCCAGATAAAAGCTTTACTCTCTCCTACTGCTTTAAATCTTTTTCAAAAAACTTGTTTTGGTTACTTATTTGGTCTCCCCACAATCTGCATGCAAAACCAAGCAATTCATATTCTAATGAAGTATGAATTGTCAAAGTCTACTTGTCACGACCCCAAAACCCGGTCGTGATGGCGCCCGGCACATTGCTAGGCCAGCCTGACCAACCTTACACAATACCGATCTACCAGCTCTCACTTTAATTCAAAAGAATTAACAATGATAAGAAAAAATACGAAATCTAGCATAAGTTGCGAAAATATCCCAAGACAACATAACACTTCCCACAGAATCTGGGATCATAAGCCAAGAGCCTCTACCAAGAGTATAGGAATGATACTGAATACATAATGTATATGACAAATGCGGAAAAGTCTAAAAGAAAAGGGATAACAGGGAAAGTTGGGTCCTGCGGACGCCAAGCAGCTACCTCGACAGTCCGAATATGATCTCTGAAGCAGCTGGGGAGTCAGCCCTGCTGTGATGTACCTGGATCTGCACACAAGGTGCAGGGAGTAGAGTGAGTACTTCCAACTCAGTGGTAATAAGCATGGATAAAGACATTGAAGATAAGAATACCCAATAGACCACCCGGTAAAGCTATACAATACCTCTTTTATCCCTTTTAACAGTATCAGTATAAGAGAAAACAATATCAGCTAAAGCAGTAAAACAACAATAAATGATGCAATGCAAATGCATGAACATGACCGCTAGGGCGCGTAGCCCGATCCATTTGGGTACCCGCGCTCACTGTGGGGGTTCAGACTCCGGAGGGGCTCCTACAGCCCAAGAGCAATATCAGTGACATGCTGTGGCATGCAGCCAGATCCACTACTAGTCCAGCTACATGCAATGCAAGCCTCACAGGCACAATTAATTATCATTTGAAATCCGTTTAACAGTAATAATAGAAATCAGTGTTCAGGAATATCAGAGTTTGAAAATCATTTAGACAGTGTTTAGCTCAGGACTGATATCATGATAACATGCTATAATCATAGAAGCAATGATAACGATCCTCACGGGATCCAAATAACTGGCTCACAGCCCAAATATATCCACAACCATCCAAGTAGGAGGTTTACCGGCTCATTTATAGCCAACAATACAGTACGATGCTACACAGTCGGACTAAGCCATAGTCCCCAATAACAATCGACCCCGCACTCACAGTAGAGTACGTGTCTCGCCTCAATACAGCGTCACATAGTGATATACCGGGGTTT
>MU700631.1:0-30042 GCA_026770625.1 Nicotiana glauca | reverse complement strand
CAAAAATTAATAAATCGAAATCGAAAAAATCAAAACCTTATTGAAATGATAACGATAAGCATATGTACAAATCGATAATCGATAAGTAATTATCGATAAAAGTCAAAATTGAATCGATAAATCGAATGCACACCCCTACTTATATACAATGGATATGACATATTGTGGTTTGCACGTTAGAATGGTAAAATCGCCAAAAGATGAGTTCATGTATGTGTATATATCTTTGTATGCCTTTATAAATAGGTTCGATCATTGTAGATCCATTATGGTTGTGAATGGCAACCACCTTAAAATCGGCATACACCGGGACATTTGTCTTGGCCAGCACGTTGGATGGTGCAGGTGAGAGTGGGGATTATAATAAAATTTGTTAATTCTACTTCCTATTAAAAATTGAAATACATAATTTAATATGTATGCAATTGTATTTACAGGTCATATACTGCCACTAGCATATGGTGTTATTGATTTAAAGAACGATGCTGCTTGGTCGTGGTTCTTTTAGCAATTCAGAGAAGCATATGGCGAGAGGGAAAATATGTGCATCGTTTCAAATAGAAATGAGAGCATTATCAAATCTTTATCAAGAGTGTATCCAAGGGTATCACATTTTTCTTGTATATGGCATCTATGGAACAACATATATAAGAAATTAAAAAAGAGTCATCCAAAGTTGAGCGACATATACTTCTTGATGGCAAAAGCATACAAACAGGCTGAATTTGATAGTCTAATGGAGAAGGTGAAGAATTTAGATATTAGGATGAAAGAATACTTGGAATTAGCTGGATACAAAAAGTGGGCTAGGTTGTATGCACATGTTAATAGGTAATGGACTATGACGTCAAATATTGATGAGTCAAACAATGCCGCACTTGTATCAGCAGGAGAATTTCCAATATACGACTTTCTCGAAGAAGTTAGGAAGGTGCTTCGACGTTAGAATTGCAGCAGTCGGAAATAAGCTTCATACACGTACATAACACTAGGAAAAAATACCAGGAAACGCTATCATTAAATGAGGCAATGTCTACATGTATGACTGTAAAAAAAATTATTTTTTTAAGTCATTGTATCATGTAGTTAACCCTGGTACAAGATGTATTTATTTCTGTTATAATTTCTACTATTCAAATACGGAATGCTCATTGTATTATAGCAGTTATGCATGTTTTCTGTTTTATGTAATGTTTAAAAAACTGATCATTATATATATACATTACTTGTTTGTACATTTACATTTCATTGGTTGAATTCAATGGTTTTGTTTCTAAATAGATGCATTTCCTAAGCAGATAGTCTATATGTTACTGTATCACTGTATTCATCAGTTAAAATGTCATTAACTTTAATATTCTGCTAGCCTAAATTATAGATTGTATTCCACGATATTCAATATATTATATTGTATATCAGTGTATGTCTTTGTATTTTATATGTACATATATGTTTGTAATTTATACATGCATATTTCTTTGAATTCATTATAGATGATAATTCTGAAAGATAAATAAAAAGTTTACTATTCTATATTTAAATTATTTTTTTATTGTATATATTTATACTATATTTAATACATCTATTCTTTGAGATATATATGACTTCTTAAAAATGTTCAAAATTTATAGGTCTATGTTTAAATGTAGGTTGTACCATCGACTGAATACTTGCATACAGTGAACGATGAAGGGAGGCATTATACCATTTGCCTCTTAGAGAGAAGGCGCAGTTGTGGACGATTGCAAGTTGACGAATTACCATTCCCACACGCTTAGGCTAGCTTGAAGAGAAAGTTTCTAATGCTAGAAGATTATTGCTTGGACTATTACAAACCAAAGTTTTTGTAATGACATACGAGGTGCCCGTGTATCCGTTGCATGACCGAAATGAATGGAATATGCCAGCACATATATCAGAGGAAGTTGTCTTACCACCCAAATGGAAAAGACCTCCTGGAAGGCCAAAAAAGAAGTGCGCTAAGTCGTTAGTGAATTGTTGCAGCAGAAAAATCAACATTCGTTTAGCATATGAGGGCATGAAGGACATAATAAGCGTAGATGTAGAAATGCTCCACGTAGGACTTAATTCATGTTCTGACTTGTATTACTGCAATAATTCCAGTGATATTTTAAAATAATACATATTTATTTTTGTTGTATTAGATTATTGCGTGATGATTTCTTTTTAGAACAGTTACTAAAAATATAATTTAATATTGAATACATACTGCATTTATATTTTGAATAAATATGAATATACACAGGTACAGTTATATATGAATGCATAACTACAATCTTCTGAATACATACCAATACAAAATGCATTACACATACAATACAATATGAATACATTTTAAGACGTATGAATACAAAATGTAGTACATATACAGTACAATCTCCTAAATTTATTAATCTACAAAATATATTTGAATACATGTGAATATAAAACGTTGTACAATTACAGTACAATCTCTTGAATTTATCTCAAAACATGATGAATATACAATCTGCTGAATATATATGAATACTTTTATACGTATGAATATAATATGCTAAATATATTTGAATACAATTGAATACAAAATGCAGATCATATACAGTACAATGTCCAGATTATATATGAATACATAACTAATCTCCTGAATATATTTGAATACATGTGAATATAAAATGCAATACACATACAGTACAATCTCTTGATATATATATATATATATATATATATATATATATATATATATATATATATATATATATACACACACACACATACATGATGCATATACACCCTGCTATATATATATATATACACACACACATACATGATGCATATACACCCTGCTATATATATATATATACACACACACATACATGATGCATATACACCCTGCTATATATATATATATACACACACACATACATGATGCATATACACCCTGCTATATATATATATATACACACACACATACATGATGCATATACACCCTGCTATATATATATATATACACACACACATACATGATGCATATACACCCTGCTATATATATATATATACACACACACATACATGATGCATATACACCCTGCTATATATATATATATACACACACACATACATGATGCATATACACCCTGCTATATATATATATATACACACACACATACATGATGCATATACACCCTGCTATATATATATATATACACACACACATACATGATGCATATACACCCTGCTATATATATATATATACACACACACATACATGATGCATATACACCCTGCTATATATATATATATACACACACACATACATGATGCATATACACCCTGCTATATATATATATATACACACACACATACATGATGCATATACACCCTGCTATATATATATATATACACACACACATACATGATGCATATACACCCTGCTATATATATATATATACACACACACATACATGATGCATATACACCCTGCTATATATATATATATACACACACACATACATGATGCATATACACCCTGCTATATATATATATATACACACACACATACATGATGCATATACACCCTGCTATATATATATATATACACACACACATACATGATGCATATACACCCTGCTATATATATATATATACACACACACATACATGATGCATATACACCCTGCTATATATATATATATACACACACACATACATGATGCATATACACCCTGCTATATATATATATATACACACACACATACATGATGCATATACACCCTGCTATATATATATATATACACACACACATACATGATGCATATACACCCTGCTATATATATATATATACACACACACATACATGATGCATATACACCCTGCTATATATATATATATATATATATATATATATATATATATATATATATATATATATATACACACACACACATACATGATGCATATACAACCTGCTATATACATATATACGTATGAAGACAACCTGATATATATATATCAAAATACATATATACAATCTGCTGAAGGATAATTTTGAGTAAACTGATGAATGCATATTGTATATATACATCTGCTGAATACATATGAAGACAACTGTAACAATCTGGCCGGTTGTTTTGAGAACTAACGCCTTGATCCCTTTAATGGGAGCTTAAGTCTTAAGAGTTTGAAGGTAGTCCGAGTAGTATGAATACAACTCCGGAATGGAGTTTCATCGATTACATTAGCTCTATTGGGTGATTTTGGGCTTAGGTACGTATTCGTACTGTGTTTTGGAGGTCCGTAACTTATTTAGACTTGAAATGTCAAAGTCGAATTTTAGAGTTTTGGGCCGGTAATGGAATTTTTTATTTCGGGGTCAGAATTCAATTCCATAAGTTGGAATAGGTTCATAATGTTGAATCTGAGTTGTGTGAAAGATTTGGCGTCAATCGAACGTGGTTTGATCGGCTTCCTTATTGGTTGTCGAATTTGGAAGTTCTAAGTTCTTTAGGTTTGAATTGGAGGGTGATTTGTGATTATTGCATTGTTTGATGTGATTTGAGGGCTCGACTAAGTTCTTATTGTGTTTTAGGATTGGTTGAGGTCTCGGGGTCCTCGGGTGTGTTTCGGATGCTCAATAGGTTGAAATTTGGACTTATGCAATTTTTGAGTTTGCTGGCTTCTACTATTTTCGCACCTGCGGTGGGGAGACAATAGGTGCAGAGGGAGAAACGCAGAAATGGAAAAATGGAGGAGTTCCAGGGGTCACAATTGCGAGGTGCATTCCGCAACTGCGATGCCTGCAAATGTGGTGGAGAGACAGCAGACGCGACCAAATATCTGCATGCGCGCACACACAGGTGCGACCCCCTTTCTGCAGATGCAAACCTAGATATCTTAAGTGATTTTCTCTCCTGCGATGATTTTTATGAAGGTGTGGTGCCGTAGGTGTGATAGAGGGTCCGCAAGAGCGGTTTGTCTGGCGGAAAAAGAGAGAATTCGAGGATTTGTGGGTCAGCTAGTTCTATTTGCGTTTCAGGCTTTGCACAATCTTTCAGGTGTTCATAGGTTTCAAAGTAACTGTATCGCATAGTTCTCACAACTACGTCAACAGTGAAGTTTTTCCGAGTATGGCGACACTCGCCATGTGGTGAGGATTTTCCCCAAACTTGGGATGGGTGCACCTCCACATACTTCTCAGCCACATCGTCATCCACAAAGTTCTTAGGCTATGATTACAGCACCAGCTACCACCCCACATGCTCAGCCAGCTAGAGGTAGAGGTCGGAGTTGTATACGCTGAAATCGGAGGGTCCAGCTTCTCGTCATCGAGGCACCTCAAAAGATTATCTCAAAGGGTCGAGGCTACGGACGAGCCTCCTACCTCAAGGTTCGTTGATGCTCTACCTTGGGGTAGTACTAACCACGACTACGGTAAAAGTGGGGAGTTCCCAAGGCGTGCAACTAGAGCCGACAAAGTCTGTCAGGCTAGGCCTAAACCCAAATCAGGGCGTCAACTAGTTGTTCCATTTCCATATTTTTGTAATTAATATATTTTGTACTATATTGGGATCCCCCCTTATATATAAATGGGATTCCTCTTTATATATAAATGGGATCCTTGTCATTTTGTAAACATTTATTTCTCCGTACTAAATATACAAAAACATTCTCTCTGCTCTCTAACACATTCTCATGATATTATTGCTTCCATTTATTGTATTCATTTATTGTTCTTCATTTATTGCATATTATTGGCTATAAAGAGCCATCATTAATTTTATCGTAACTGTTAGTCGTACATCAATCACCCTCGATAGCTCTCCGCCAAGCATCAAAATCGACACCGAGGCCCCGAGTCGACAAGCTCGAGGCCCCGATTACTAACCTATAGATTTGGTTGCCACCTTGTTCTAAACTCTTATCTCGTTTCAAAGTCATTCACATATCATCAACTTCCTAACAACTAACATAAAAATAGATTTAGAATCCCATAATCAAATTAAATTGTTATTACTATTTTCACGGTAAATAATTTGGCACCCACCATGTGTTGATACCCAATTTTTTCCATAACATTTTCAAAACTATGCTTTGGTATCAAACAATATTTTTCATACAATTTCTGCATTTTTAAAACGTTTTTATTAATCTATCCCAGCATTTGTTTTATAAAAAAATTACTAATTGTATCACAAATAGTTTTATAATATTTTGTGGCTTAACTTTATTATTTGTATTTTGTACCAAGTTTCAATTATTGCACAAAGAGCCACTTTTGTATTTTTAGGCTTTAATTGTAATTACTTTGCAATTATAGACTACACATGGATTACAACATTATTTTACCAAAAAATAGTCTTTTGTATTTTTATAATATTAACTAACTATTTTAATATATTTTCATACATGAAAATTATTTTTTATAGCTTGTTGGTTATTTTTAAAAAGTGTTTTATCAATTAAACATGGTATTTAACAAATGAACCCTTTTATTTTAAATCCAGCCTAATTTTTAACTCCAATTTCAAATTAGACCAGGCCCAAAATACACCCCAGTCCAAACCTTAACGCCCGACCCGACCCGACCCCAAATTTTTTCAATCTCAGCCGTTGATCATAGAGATCAACTGCCACAATTAAATCTTTCCATTTTTAATCAAACGACCCCCTAAACCCTAATCATTTCTCACCAACAGCCGCCCTGAAACCCCTTTTCTCTCCAATTCTCTCAAAACCTAACCCTAATCGGACCTCGTTGTCACTCATCTATGGCCATCCATGGTGGTTTCTCACTACCCCCAGGCCTCTAATGGCCTCTCTTGTACTGGTATCACCACCTCTAAGGTCCTCAACGGACTAGGGTTAGTTGCTTACATCTATGGCCCTTTCTCGCCTGTTTCAGGCTATTCCGCTTTGATTTCGAGTAAGATCTTCCTATATCGCCCTAGATCAATGGGTTTCTAAGCTTTCTTCTTCATCTCTATGTTGTTCTTCTCGAAGCCCTAATTTTTGTCCTTTGAACTTCTCATATATGTGCAAGATCTAAGATAGATCGAACCTATTTCGCATACGTTTTACAAGAACCTTCTGATTTTTATAAGAACCCTCTGATTTTCGAATGATTTTCCATTTCTCCAAACATGGGTTTCCCGAAAATTTCTTTTTCCAAAACATTTGATAATTTTGAGTGTTTATATTCAACAGGTCTAAAATCAGAGGAAGTTATCTGTGACTGCTTATATTCATTAGGTCTAAAATCAGTAAGCAAGCTGAATAGATCTTTGACACTTTGGTCCTAATTCAATACTATATACTCTCTGCTACCCTATATATCATATTTTAAGGTTTACTCTTAAATACCTGAAACTGTTGTTTGAGACGTGCACGTATTTGTTCTGTCTGTGCAGGTAAAAATGTGAGCCTTTAATTTTTCTCTCTTTAATTCAGTCCTAACTGTTTTGATTGACGCCTAGATTTTTCTCCTTTTAGTACCTTAAGATGGTCTAGAACTACCTAAATTAGAGGTCCTAAATACCTCCAGGACCACAAGAAAGGGATGGGTAGTGCATACATAGGATATCTTTTAAGGTTGATAGAGCGCTTTAGGCTAGACCAAGGGGGGATTGGGAAGTAAGGATATGATGACTACGCGCTAATATCACGTGTAGCCCCTCATTGAGGAGTGATTACCGGGCATTGTGTGGGTATAATCCTGTAGGCTAGCCAACCTAAGACCCCTCTTTCCCAACTCCCGTTGTTTAAATGAATTTCTTTTCTTTACATATGTGCAAATTGTTCAAACCTTTCTTGCTCCCATTACCTGAATCATACCTGTGCTTAGAATGTAAAAACATGCTTTTTGCCTGTGAATATGTGTCGAAATTGCTTGTAAAAAGGACTAATTCTCATAAGTTTAAGTTCGGCCAGGACCCACCGTTGTGGACCGCGAGGGGTGCCTAACACCTTCCCCTTAAAGTTATTTCGATCCTTTACCCCGGTCTCTGCTAATGTAAACCAGTCCATGAGTTAATTGCTCCAGGTGCCCTAACGCGCCATAATTTATTAGGTGGCGACTCTTCAAATACCCAAATCCTAAATGGAAAAGAGTTGTTCCCGATGAATGTCAAAACTCGGACTTCCGCGGAGGAAAAATGGGGCGCAACAACATGGCGACTCTGCTGGGGAGACTTTTAGGCTCTTACCATAACGAACTTACTTTTGTAAATTAGTCCAAGCATGCCTTATCCTATACTCTTTCCCTTATTTTGAATTTAACTGTCTAGTTTCATGAATTTATGATTCCTTTTCCGGAAACTGACTTGTCTCTTTGATTTCCTTTTCTGTAACTGCCTTTCAATTATTTAAATACTGTATTTATTATTTTTTCTACGTGCAAATACTTGACAACATGCTATTTACTGTTGCATAAATCATTCTCCACATCATATTCCACTCATGCGTATTAAATCCTATAGCAACGCTTGATGATTGGTTGCGCTCTTCCAATTTATTACTTTTAAATTCAAAAAGGCTTATTTGCGGTAAAACTAGTCTATCAACATTGCATTCGAAGGTTTCGTGACTTTTCCCCTCAAGTTGTCCGCTTGAGGGTATCATTCTAGACCCCCATAGTAAGCTTACTCTGATTATAATTATGCATGCATCATGGTTAAACCTAGTCGGATTAATATGTTATCCATATAATGATCCTTGAAGACGAGCCTTATCCAAAAGTCCACCGGGATTTCCATAATCCCAACGAACACAACCACATTCTGTGCATTAATTTGGAGGACTAAATATCGATATGCTAATAATAAGTGTACAAATACTCGAGTCTGGTGGGGGAGAAGTACCTAACCTTTTGTTTTGAAGAAAAAGAGGCATGAGGTCCCCGAATTCGGTATGGCAACAACGTTCTACCATTGCTACTAGACTGGTTGGAGGACCTTTCTTCAAGTGACAAGAAACACGTAAGAAAGCACTTGGGAAATTTGCCTTCTCTACTAGACATTCAGCAAAACAATAGGTTGATCGAGGCTGCCACTTTATTCTGGGACAGTGAAAGGGCTGTGTTCCATTTCCGCAACATAGAAATGACTCCCCTCCTAGAAGAAATTGGGGGACTAGGAGGACTGACTTGGGATAGCCCAGGGTTGTTAGTACCGGAGAACCGTAATGGTAAAGGGTTCCTAAAGATGATGGGGCTGAAGAAAAATGCTGACTTGGGATGCCTGGAGAAGTCCTACATACCCTTCGAATACATGTACGAGAGATATGGCCATAGCAAGTCCTACCTACCTTCCATGACGAGCCTTCTATCACTTCTCTGGGACACATCTACCATTTCGTGTTTGTGTTCATTGTGTGCTTCTTGGGCTTTATAGTATTCCCAATGAAAAGGAAAAGAATCCACACTAGGTTGGCCTTGGTCGCCAAGACTTTAATGAAAGGGATCAATGGACAAACATATACTATAGTCCCCATGATCTAGCCGACATCTATAGGGCTCTGGAGCGCTGTCAAAGGGGGATCAAACATTTTGAGGGTTATAACATGTTGATGCAGTTGTGGTTATTAGAATATCTTCAAAAGGGTCACTATCGCCAAGAATTTCTGTGAAGGTCTTGGAATGGCTATATTGCCTTCCATCACCCCAAGCGGATAACTTACATTCCGGACAGGTTTGCTCAGCCAGAAAGTGCCAAAGAGTGGGTAGAGTTCTTCGACAATCTGACTGAGGAACAAGTACAATGGATGTTTCAATGGTTCCCAACAGACTAATTCATCATCAAATCCAGGGTCTGATTGGGTTGAGAGGGATATACTCTTATGTCCCCATCCGAGTTATGAGGCAAGCATGCAGGAAACAGGTTTTACCCAGGATCGCCAAGATGAGCCATTTCAAAGTAGACTTCCAGGATGATGATGTCCCTTACAAGTGTCAAGCTCGGCACTTTAAGCACGTGATTTTTTTCCTATACGAAATACTCCTATAAAATCTCAAGAAAGTAGATTTTTTGTTAATTATCGGCCATTGTAGAAATTTTTGTAGAATTTTACTTAATTGTTTGTATTTTGTGCATGTTTAATTTTATATAAATCACAAAAAAATACCAAAAATATTACGCATAGCATTTAAACTTTATTTTTACATTCTTAGTATCAATCGGTAGTTACTTGCTTTATAAAAATTTAAAAATCACAAAAATAGTTCATTATTATATTTTTTTGTCTTTTAATTTTTAGATTATTGATTTTTCTCTTTTGATTTAGGATTAAGTAACTTTTATAATTTTTGTAATTAAGTAATTAGTTTAATTTTATATCTTAGATAATTTAGAATTTTTGTAGGATTTTTAATTAAAAAAAAAAAGAGAAAACAAAGAAAGGCAAAGGGGCCATTTTGAAGCTAAAAATTGGACTGGGCTAGCTTGGAGCATCCCATTTGATTTGAATCCCTAGTCTATTTTAAAGGCCCAGACCTTTGACAATTAAGTATTTTTTCCTCTTTATACCCTAAATACATACATCAAATCCCTAACAAGAAGGAGCGCAACTTTTCCCCTGCTCTTCATCTATGTTCCTTCATCACCACCAAACAGACCTCTCTTTTTCGAACCAAAACAATGGAACCTCACCTCCACACTCTCATTCCTCAAATACACACACATAAATGACTGAAGCCAAGTTAAAAAAAATCACAAAGCTGGAGGACAAAGAAGGACCGAGTGCTGTGACCCCCTCTTTGATCTCTCACCAAGCTTTGGAGAATGATTTTCTGGGTATGAGAGCTGATGAGTTTCGATCAATTGCTGCGACAGATGTTGGTCCTGTCCAAATAGATGCTGAGCTCCACTTGACTTTGCCTCGGCCTTAGTCACGTTATTCAAACTTTTTCCTTGTTCCACTAAGTGAGTTTGAAATTTTTTCGGCAATTATATTTTAGTAAATGGTTAAAAATTGAGTCCCTGTTCTGCTTTGAATCTGCACAAATCAGATAATAGGCCAATTATAATAGTTTAAGAGACCATGCTAGAACCACGGAATCCGGGGGTGCCTAACATCTTCCATCGGGTTAACAGACTTCCTTATTCAGATTTTCTGGTTCGCAGACTTCAAAAGGAAAGTCGAAGTTTTCCTCGATCTGGGATTTAAAAATAAATAGGTGACTTGGGACACCAAATAAACTATCCCAAGTGGCGACTCTGAATTGAATAAATAACCTTTGAATAATGTCACTTAAAGTGGAAAAACTCCCTTATACCACCTTCAGGATGTGTAAAAAGGAGGTGTGACAGCTCTGATGACTCTGCTGGGGATCAAAACCCAGAACTTTGGTTCAGGGTTCAAGAATTAGAGCTTAAAATAACTGTTATATTTGGATTTTATTTATTCTCTAATTTTTGTTACATGTTTGAGCCTAATGTGCTAAATGCCTCTTTTTACCGCTTTGATATTATTTGAATTGTATATAAACTATTACGGAACCCTTCTCTTCTCATCTTCGGAGATGTACTCGCTGGTCGAGACTCCCTATTCTGTTAGTGTCATACCTTGAAATAAGAAAGAGACTTGGACAAGTTACTAAGCCGGATGGCCTTTTGGTTCCCGATACGTAGCCCCCTCCTCGGCTCGAGTTGTCCGCTCGGGTACACAGTCTAAAACATATACCCAGGTTTTAAACTTAGAATAATTCAGCCTCATGCCGGATCCCTAGTAGAAACTCTTATTTGCATCATGTGCATTTGACTTAGGGGACTTAACACAGGGGTTGGGTCCGTCTAGGACATGTGTACCCAGAATCAAAGACCATCGTGACGCATATTTTACGTGCTAATTGTAAAATTCTTTGCTTCGGTTTGCTTGTTAACCAGTTGCTAGAATAGGGAAGGAATTGGAAAATAAAATTAAGGTATGAGAGAGATGATTACCCGTTTTTGAAAAACCTAGTGTCCAAAATAAGACGAAACTCTGCCGAAATTATGGAAAAAAAGGAAAGTCATTTCAAAATGAGCCAAAATTTTTAAGTGCCATGTTTCCCCTATTCCTTTAAAACTGACCGAACTACGCAGGTCTGATTCTCGCCGGATGTGAGATACGTAGGCAAATCTTATCGGTTTCGACCCCTATTTTGAAAAATCCAAAGAAATATTTTTCTTTAGTTCCTTCTTTAGAAATCTTTCCTTAGAAAATTCAAATAAAAGAAGAAATTTTTAAAACTAAAAAAAAGGTAGTTTCCTTCTTTTTGAAGTCTCTCATATGCAAACAGAAATAAAAAGAAAAATCAAAATCCAAAAATACGGGTTGCCTTCATTTTGAAATATTTTTCCAAAAAAAGTCCAAAAAAAAAAAATTCTTAGATTTCTTTCTTTCATAAATGTCAATAAAAAAAAATTAAAAAATTGAAGTGCAAAAATATTTTTTCTTTTCTTTAGAAGTACTTTTGTGAATAAATAAAAACTCAGAAATCCAAAATATTTTCTTAAAAGTTCCCCTTTCGAAAATTAAGAGTAAACTTCCAAATCCAAAAATATTTTCTTTCTTTTTTAGAAAAAGAAAAAAAATAAATTAAAATTCAATCAAAAAATATTTTCTTTTTACTTTTGAAATTCGCAAAGTTCCAATCAAAAGAAAATGAATTTTTAGAAGTCTTTCTTTCAAAAATAAAATCAAAAACCCAAAAAAAAAATCCCTTTCTTCTTTTAAAGCATTTTTTATGGAAAATTCCAAAACAAATCAAAAAATCAAAAATATTTTTCTTTTGCCTTAAAGCTTCATGATCTGAGTTTTATAAAAAATCGAAAAAAGAGTTTACTCCGTTCTCGATCTTCCCAAACTACGAAAGATCTGATTTATGCGGGGTCATGATACGTTGGCAATCTTCATCGTATTCGATCATAGCTATAAAATAAATTGAGTAAAAAAAACTTGAAAACAAAAAGAGAAAGAAAAATTGAGTGAAAAAGAGAAAAAGAAAAATAGAGAGAAAAAAAGAGCGACAAGAAATAAAAGAGTGAAAAAAAGAGTGCCCAAAAATAAAAGAGCGACATAAACAAGATAAAAAATCAAGAGTGATTAAAGAGAGGCACAAATAAAAAATAAAAAGAGGTACATACTGAGAAAGTTAGTTTAGGCCGGGATGAAACATGCAACCGTTCAAACATATGGTAGAAACGTTTAACCGTTAGGTGCATTGCATCCCAACGTGTGATTTCCTATATGTTAAATATTTCAAAACTAACAAGGTTGTTGGATGTGCAAATTAGCCATGTTTTGGTGGTTGGTTTTGTTGGTAGTCTAGCCTCCCTTCCTTCAAAAGATCCAAAGGCATAGATGGCCTCCGCAAGAAATCTACCGATAATCAGTCCTAAGGATATCCCAACATCAGCTATTTTGCAGCTAGAATCAGCAGTTGCTGAAGAAAATAAGATATTGCACTCCGCATATGAGAAATGTGGGATGCCTGGTCTAATGGCAGGGAACCGCCAAGTGCAATCCATGGGTTCCTTGAATTGATCCCCAGGTCAGGTGAGGTTACCAAGGCCCCTGTGCCCAACCCACTCATCATATGCGGGCACCCTCCAATGCCCTCCAATAATCATGGCATGCCTTTTGTGGTTTGCCCACAGGCACCGGCTTTAAGAGCACTGCCTCCAATGTTCATCTTTAAGGGTCCATATCTTCAACGGGAAATAACATATGTGACCCCACACTCATTCGTTCAACCTCTGCAATATGACCTCTTGGTGGAGCAAGAAAAAGGTTGTTAAAAAGCCCAAGCAAGAGGAGATTACTCGGAAGATGAAGAGCCTGGAACAAAGCTTGAAAAACATGCAAGGTCTGAGTGGCCAAAAGAGTGTCTCATACTCTGACCTCTGTATGTTTGCCCATGTACACTTGCCAGTTGGCTTCAAGATGCCAAAATTTGAAAAGTGCGACGGGCATGGAGACCCGGTCGCTCATCTAAAAAGATATTGTAACAAGTTGAGGGGTGCTGGTGGAAAAGAGGAGATGCTTATGGCCTATTTTGGGGAAAGCCTCACCGGAATCGCTTCTGAGTGTTATACAGATCAAGAAATTGCTCATCGGCACTTGTGGGATGATATGGTTAGAGATTTTGTCCGCCAGTTCTAGTATAATGTGGACATCGCTCCCGACAGGAACACTTTGACCAATTTGAAAAGGAAAACCGTAGAAAGCTTCCGCGAATATGCTGTCAAATGGCGTGAGCAAGCTGCCAGGGTAAAACCTCCAATAGATGAAATTGAAATGGTCACTGTCTTTCTGCAGGCCCAAGAGGCTAACTACTTCCAAATCATGATGTCTGTTGTGGGTAAGCCATTTGCTGAGGCTATCAAAATCGGGGAAATGGTAAAATTGTTTAAAAATAGGTCGAATCTTGAGTCATGCTGCTTTTAAGGCCACATCACAGTCTGCTCAGAATGATTGTAAGAGTTTGATAAACAAAAATGATAGTGAAGAAGGAGTCATGATGGTCTCAAGGTCGAGGGGGGCTCGCAGGTCATTCAGCCAATCATATGTGCCTCCTATCGTCCCACCACACTATTATCCCCTTCCAGGTGTTGCTTATGCCGTGGAACCGCCTCCCTATACGGTGATGAATGCGCAACCTTTCCCGCGGCCACAGCATTATACACAAAACCGAGCTCCACCTCCCAAAAATGCCCATCATTACCAACTTCCATATAATCCCTAACCAAATGATCCTTAATACAATCCTCGTCCAAGAGAGCCTTTAAGAAGGAATCAGTTCACCCCTATTGGTGAATCATTTTCAAGCTTGTTCCAAAAGTTAATCAAGATAGATCTATTGCAGCCAGTGGCCCCAAACCGGTCAAATCCTGAGTCCCTCTCACATTGAGCTGATGCTAGATGTAAATACCACTCTGGAGCAGTAGGACATAGTATAGAGGACTGTTGGATCCTGAAAAGGGCATTTGAGGATTTGATTGAAGCTGAAAGAATCATTTTTCAGGATGAAGATGCTCCTGATGTGATGAATAATCTGTTGCCTGCCCAGAACAACGGGCCAATAGTCGGAATGATTTGTGAAGATGAGGAATTTTATCCGGCACTGAAGGCCATTGCAACCACTGATGAGACAGAAGAAAATCCAAAAAACAGTTGCCAAGCCTGAAAGTTTCCCATCAGACGGGAGTCTCGGTAGCCAGTCTTGCTATCCTTTCTGCGTCCAGATTATCTCAAGGTGTGATCCTGATGTTTTACTTTATTGTCATACTTTCCGATGTAAACCCTTCTATCTTTAAAACTGAAAAAAAAAATTAAAATCAAAAATAAAAAATAAATAAAATCAAATGCAATTAATATTTTATTATCCAGGAATGTCTCTTCTTAATCTTGTCTTTTTCTTATTCTCTTTTCAGCTCCGTTAAATGCAGATTTCAATAGCATGACATGCTTGCGGACTTCATGCCCAGATCCTAAGACGCTGTCAGACTTCGAAATAATGAGTCAAGGGCCAGAATGTAAAAAAGATAAGTCGGAAATAAAATAAAGAGTTGGAACAGCTGAAGGAAAATTGGTTCCAGATTGGAAAGGTCTGTACCTTGCAACAATAGTACTGCCAAAAGAGTATGTTGTAATTGGGAAACATCGAAGGAAATGTCCCTGTAACAATTGCTAATGCAAATGCAGGCAAAAGGTATTACATTGGATCCTCTATATAATATAAATGTTCACCGGTTGGGATGAAGAAGGCTTTCTTTCTTAGTATTCAAATATTCAACCCTTTGCAAACCCTTTGAGCAAGTTACTCTTCTTTGATTACCCTCTTTGGAACTTGAAAGTGTTATTGAAAAAAAAAGTTGAAATTGACAAAAAAAATGAAATGAAAAATGAAGAAAAGGAAAAAATTAAAGAAAAGAAAGATACAAAAAGGGGAAGAAAGGACAAAGAAAATAAAGAAAAAGAAGTGGAAAAGGAAAGGAAAAAGAAAAAAAAAACAGAAAAACAAAAGAAAACAAAAAAAAAACAAAGTTTTCCTGAACTAAGTTCGATTTGATTCCGAAAGGATACGTAGGCAGCCTCTCTCTGGGATTCAGTCACACCAAAATAAAAATCCAAAGTCCCCCAAAAAGTAAAACTAGGGGCAGATGTTATAATGATTCGGTGATTATCCCGCCTGAATGGTTCCGAAGTTGTAATTCAGTCCAAATCCTTTATACCCAAACCTTGTTCAAGTCCTTCCGATCAATCGGTGAGAATGTTCAAGGACCGAAGAATACAGTTACTTGGATCTCATACAACAAAATGAGAGAAATAAAATAAGAGAGTCTTATTGGTGAAAACCTACACGAGCACCATGAGGCGATGGTAAGCAGAGAAATGAAAAATGAGATAGTCTTGTTAGTGAAAACTCATAAAGGGCACTATAAGGCGACGGTGAGAGGAGAAATGAGAGGTCAGCTCCTGAAAACTTGCAAAAGGCGCCCCTGATTGAAAAGAGGATCCCTACTTCCATAGGCACCGACAAAGTCCTAGCAAGGTTTCTCGAATTTTAAAACAAAAGTTGTGATGAATTTCTGAGAGTTGGATGGTTCCATAGGCACCGACAAAGTCCTAGCAAGGTTTCTCGAATTTTAAAACAAAAGTTGTGATGAATTTCTGAGAGTTGGATGGTTTACACAGATCAGGCATCCAGTCCAAAAGGCATGTCATGTTTATTGAAGTCCGCATGTACTCCTAATAAGTCCTTCTTTCCTTTTCCCCGAAAGGGACACTTCTTGTTTTAAACTCATTCTCCATTCCATTATTTGTTTTCTTTGAATCCCTTTCGATCTAACACTATTCCGGAACTGAGACAAAGAAAGGATGACAAGATTGATTTACGGGGTTCTCATTTGGAACGAGCTAATGTGCAAAAAGGCATTCAGCCTCGTCGGGTACATCAAGTCGACCCCAACTAGACATGGAGGCCAATGCTTCGAAATCAAAACTCTCATAAATAGAAAATCAAATTGAAATTCCTATAAAAGGAAAATGAAGTTGAAAAGGTTGAGTCCCACATGGCTAACCGTCTCGAAAAATATTTCAAAAGTCGAGATGCCCCAAATGCTCTGGAATTGAAGTTGGAAGAAAGAAGCCAGAAAAGAAAGGCCTACAAATGCAAAATAAAGTTGGCAGAGGTTAAATTCCATGCGACTAGCTGTTGCAGCAAAGTTTGAGGAGCCAAAAGTTCCCCAATGTTCCGAAGAAAAAAAAATGAAAAAATAAAACAAAAGAAAAGGAAGTCAGAAAGGAAATGCCTACGAAGGCAAAATAAAGTTCAAAAGGTTGAGTTCCACTGACCAATCATCATGACAGAGCTTGGAAAAGCCGGAGTTTTCTCCAGAGACAGAAATGCAATCGGTGTTCAGGAAGCAACCAGTTGCAGTTAAAAGGGCCAAAATCAAGTGATCAAAACAATCAAGGCCACAAAACATACCCCCTTTTCAAATTAACAATTGTTCTTTGTTTCAAAAAAAACATTAAAACAGGTGCAATCCAAGCAACCGTGCAAGAAGTAGGTGCAACCAAAAAGGAAAAGAAATGCGCAAGTGTTGAAACAGTTTTGTAGCAAGGAATCAACCCAAAGGAAAGTTTCCTCCAAATTCTTTCCAGCATTTTTACTAAAAAAAAAAAAGAGAAGAAAGAAAAAAAATGATGAAATGAAAATAAAAAAAAATGAAGAAGAATAAGAACAAAAAAAAAATGATAGTTTAGAATCCCCAATATCAATCTTTTTATGCTTTTCCAGCATTAGGGCTCCAATCCCTGAGTTGAGATTTTTAGACATAGGGCCTCCATTCCTTAGTCGCCTTTTTACCAACATTAGGGCTCCAATCCCTGAGTTGAGTTTTTAGACATAGGGCGTCCATTCCATAGTCGCCTTCTTTGCCAACACTAGGGCTCCAATCCCTGAGTTGCGTTTTTAGACATAAGTCTTCCATTCTCTAGTCGCCTTTTTTCATCTACATTAAGGCTCCAATCCCTAAGTTGAGTTTTTAGACATAGGGCCTCCATTCCCTAGTCGCCTTTTTACCAACATTAGGCCTCCAATCCCTGAGTTGAGTTTCTAGACATAGGGCCTCCATTCCCTAGTCGCCTTTTTACCAACATTAGGGCTCCAATCCATGAGTTGAGTTTCTAGACATAGGGCCTCTATTCCCTAGTCACCTTTTTTCCAACATTAGGGCTCCAATCCCTGAGTTAAGTTTTTAGACATAAGGCCTCCATTACCTAGTCACCTTTTTTGCCAACATTAGGGCTCCAATCTCTGAGTTGAGTTTTTAGATATAGGACCTTCATTCCCTAGTCGTCTTTTTTTTTTTTACCTACATTAGGGCTCCAATCCCTGAGTTGAGTTTTTAGATATAGGGCCTCCATTCCCTAGTCGTCTTTTACCAATATTAGGGCTCCAATCCCTGAGCTGAGTTTCTAGACATAGTTCCTCCATTACTTAGTCGCTGTTTCGCCAACATTAGGGCTCCAATCCCTGAGTTGAGATTTTTATACATAGGGCCTCTATTCCCTTGTAACCTTTTTACCAACATTAGGGCTCTAATCCATGAGTTGATTTTCTAGACATATGGCTTCCATTCCCTAGTCGCGTTTTTTACCAACATTAGGGCTCCAATCCTTGAGTTGAGTTTTTAGACATAGGGCCTCCATTCTCTAGTCGCCTTTTTACCAAAATTAGGGCTCCAATCCCTAAGTGGAGTTTTTAGACATAGGGCCTCCATTCCCTAGTCGCCTTTTTACCAAAATTAGGGCTCTAATCCCTAAGTTGAGTTTTTAGACATATGGCCTCCATTCCCTAGTCGCCTTTTACCAAAATTAGGGCTCCAATCCCTAAGTTGAGTTTTTAGACATAGGACCTCCATTCCCTAGTCAACTTTTTACCAACATTAGGGTACCAATCCCTGAGTTGAGTTTTTAGATATAGGGCCTCAATTCCCTAGTCGCCTTGTTCAAAAACATTAGGGCTCCAATCCCTGAGTTGAGTTTTTAGACATAGGGCCTCCATTCCCTAGTTGCCTTGTTCACCAACATTAGGGCTCCAAACCCTGAGTTGAATTTGAGACATAAGGCCTCCATTCCCTAGTCGTCTTTTTACCAACATTAGGGCTCCAATCCCTGAGTTGAGTTTTAGACATAGGGCCTCCATTCCCTAGCCGTCTTTTGCCAACATTAGAGCTTCAATCCCTAAGTTGAGATTTTTAGACATAGGGTCTCCATTCCCTAGTTGCCTTTTCACCAACATTAGGGCTCCAATTCCTTAGTTGAGTTTTCAGACATAGCGCCTCCATTTTCTAGTCGCCTTTTTTCTAATATTAGGGCTCCAATCCCTGAATTGAGTTTTTAGACATATGGCCTCTATTCCCTAGTCGCCTTTTCACTAACATTAGGGCTCAAATCCATGAGTTGACATTTTAGATATAGGGCACCATCCCCTGATGTTTTCCCTTTTAGATAGACGCAATCCTTATTCATTTGCTTTCGAAAAAGAAAAAGAAAAAAAAGATAAAAGAAAAGAGAAAGTTCAGATTTTTGTCACAAATGACTCACGAAATTTTTCTAGTGAAAACTGGGGTAGAAAATTTTTGTTTGTTTGTTTGTTTTGGCACCTGAACAGGTTTGACTTCAAGGCACATGATCCGAAGTGGCCGAAAGGATGAGCCCCAGTCCATAATAAGAAAAGGAGAAAAAGAACAAAAAAAGTGAATTCAAAATACTGAAGCGGACAAAGATGCAGACTGCTCATGATATGATTGAAGTCACAAGCTTCTCATGTCCCGCTCTTTTCCAAGAGCTGAAGAAAGAAACAACACGTGCAACTGATGAGCAACAAGTTTCAGATGAGAGTCAATAGCAAAAACCAGCTAAGACTAAAGATCAAGCTTCAAGAGATTTATAGATAGGAATATTGTAACTCGTAGTTGATAGGCCTAGCTATCTTTGCTTTCTGATTTTCCTTTTGGTATAACAAGGAGGTCAGCAAGCAGTAGCAGCAACAACAATAGTGAAATCATAGCTCCCCGGTAGTCCCAGCTACCAAAACTTCGAGAACTACACTGACCGGATTTTTTTATAGCCAAGGATATGTAGGCAACCTCTAAAGCAAGGTTCGGTCGAGCTCTTTTCAAAAATCTTCTCATGGAATTTCAAACGGGCAAAAATCCCTCATATTGCTCACTTTATCTTTGCCCGAAAACTATTCATGTTTCCGAGCAAAGGAACAACTGTAAACACGTGATTTTTGCCCTATATGAAATACCCTATAAAATCTCAAGAAAGTAGATTTTTTGTTAATTATCAACCATTTTAGAAATTTTGGTAGAATTTTATTTAATTGTTTGAATTTTGTGCACGTTTAATTTTATTTAAATCATGAAAAAATATCAAAAATATCACGCATGACATTTAGACTTTATTGTTACATTCTTAGGATCAATCGGTAGTTACTTGCTTTATAAAACTTTAAAAATCACAAAAATAGTTCATTTTTACATTTTTTGTCTTTTAATTTTTAGATTATTGATTTTTCTCTTTTGATTTAGGATTAAGTAACTTTTATAATTTTTGTAATTAAATAATTAGTTTAATTTTACATCGTAGATAATTTAGGATTTTGTAGAATTTTTAATTAAAAAAAAAGAAAAAGAAAACAAAGAAGGGATTTTTACATACCTATACCATATACCAAACCATATTACCTTCATTGTTTAAGGATTATGTTAATTACATTTCAGCATACCAAATTACCATTTATATACCATAATTCAATTTTAGGGTATAATTAATGCTTCATTAATATTAGGCTTTAATTTAGGAGCTTATATTCTCCAATTTTCGTTTACCCGTCTATCTCTCCTCCCACACCCCACACGTTTTACCTTCAGTTGATTCCCATATCATGAAAAAAAGCTTCCAAACGACTTCCAGAAGCAGCGGAAGAAAAGAAACCATTCAGAATTCCTTCTTCCTAGAATATCTTGCATTCTCACTTTTTTGTCATTCAATCTCTGTTATTGATTTCTTTGTTATTGTGGATGACTTATTTTTGTCATTTTCCACCACTGATACAGGGATCTTTTACTCCTCTTTTTTATTTTTAATACTATTGCACTGGTACTCAATGTTGCATACATTTTGTTTTATAATTTGAGCAGTATTTGATATTTGATACTTTCTCTACTACTATATAGATTATTTTTTTTGGGCAGTGGTTGAAGGTTACTGGTTAAAACAGTCGATTGAAACTCGAAGAAGAAGAAGAAGAAGAAGAAGAAGAAGAAGAAGAAGAAGAAGAAGAAGAAGAAGAAGAAGAAGAAGAAGAAGAAGAAGAAGAAGAAAAAGACATATTTCCAGAATTTGTAGATATTTTGTAGTCAAATTGTAGTCAAATTAGAAAAATTATAGATAAATTGTAGACTGTTTTTTGCAGAAGATTTTGTAGAAGCTTTAGTCGTTTTGGATTTGTAAAAACAGAAAATAATGCATCTACAATCAGAATACAATTAATCTACAATTTATCTACAAGATATCTACAAAATAGATACATTGAATTTTAATATCCAAATTCTCATTTCAATTGTAGCATAATTGGCATTTTCGACATAATTGTAGAAGATTTGTAGAAGTTTTAGTCTTTCCAATCTACAATTCATCTACAATTTATCTATAATTTATCTACAGTATATCTACAATTCTACAATTTAACTACAATTTATCTACAATCTGGAAATGTGTCTTCTTCTTCTTCTTCGAGTTTGAATCTGAAATTCAGTCAAAACCAAGTCTAATCTTCACCAAAACCCTTCAAAATTGAGGTATAAACTCCTAAACATATTCCGAATTATTTACAACAACACCCAATCCAAACAAATAATGATTTTTGAAAACCCAAATTTGAATTCAAAGCTTTCAAGCTTTTTAATGGCGATCAATGATGGAAAATATATGGAAGAACAAATTTTTTCAACTTTGAGTTGTTGAAACTCGAAAATTTGAATTGTTCGTTCTTTTTTTTTCCTCGAGAATTTGAATTGTAGTTCTAGAGAAAAATACATAGATGAGAAATATCCTTTCCTTTTTTAAAAATTGAATTTAATGTAGAATCAATTAACACCAAGATTCTCTCCTTAATTTTAGCCCGTTTTTTAGGAAATATTCTGCCCTTTTAATGCTTTATAATCAAATGGTATAAAATTTATAGGTAAAACGTGGACTGGGAGGATAATTAATAAACTATGCACATTTAGGGTAATAAGATTTCATATATAGTATAGGTAGGTAAAAATCCCAACAAAGAAAGGCAAAGGGGCCATTTTGAAGCTAAAAATCGAACTGGGCCAGCTTGGAGCAGCCCATTGATTTAAATCCCTAATCAATTTTAAAGGCCCAGACCATTGAACCATTAATTATTTTTTTCTCTTTATACCCTAAATACACATATCATATCCCTAACAAGAAGGAGTGCAACTTTTCCCCTGCTTTTCATCTTCGTTCCTTCATCATCACCAAACAAACCTCTCTTCTTCGAACCAAAACAGTGGAACCTCACCTCCACTCTCATTCCTCAAATACACATACATAAATGACTAAAGCCAAGTTAAAAAAATCACAAAACTTGAGGACAAAGAAGGACCGAGTGTTGTGACCCCCTCTTCGATCTCTCACCAAGCATTGGGGAATGATTTTCTGGGTTTGAGAGCTGATGAGTTTCGATCAATTGTTGCGACGAAGTTGGTCCTGTCCAAATAGCTGCTGAGATCCACATGAATTTGCTTCGGGCCTTAGTCGGGTTATTCAAACTTTTTCCTTGCTCCACCAGGTGAGTTTGAGATTTTTTCGGTATTATATTTAGTAAATGATTAAAAATTGAGTCCCTGTTCCGCTTTGAATCTGCTCAATCCTCTTGCTATTTGATTCTCATACGTAATGAATTTGGTCCCAAAATTGTGATAATTTGTACTAGTCTTACTCTACGGCATGCAATTTGTCAAATTTGATTTACATTTACAATTCATCATTAGTCTAAATAAAAGGATATACCCAAACGTTTGGATTCCCCTGTTACATGTTAGTGACAATAATTGCAAAGTATAGTGTTTATATGATCTTATCCAAGTAGGGACCTATTTTCTCATATCACTGAATGTTGTCATAGTTTTTATAATCTCTTTAGTAAATATTTCTCAATCAAATTGGTGGCTTAATTGACTATCAGAAATGGGCACACGCTAACTATTCAACTGTAGGTTAGACGATACATTAATTTCTTTGTTATATATGTGAAATGCAAGTGGATACAACGAAGAATTTTTTTCTGGTCCAAATCGTGTTTGAAAGAACAGTCTCATGCACATATGTATATAGCGGGAAAAATCAAATCTTAGTGATAGCAAGAATTGGCACATTGTGTATCTCTAGTTGGATTATCTTAGCGGTGTTTGATGATTTTAGAGGTAACTTCTTGTGTATATAGGCTAAATCAGTATAGCTTAGCCTTGATCGATTAATTTGCAATTTCAAAGTTCCTTTCGTTTTGAAGAATTGTATAGCAGGCATGTTTGCTTTTGAGGATTTTTTTTTTCACTTTGCGGTTTGTTCTTTAGAATTCATTTTATTAAATAACTCATGACCCTCATGTAATTAATTCTAACTCTTTAGAAATCGAGGTGTGCCATTAGTTAAATTTTTCATGGCCCTCGCAAACATGAAACGTGTAGTTGCTTTAGGCACGTTATTTTAATAATTAACTTCCCTAAACTCGGGTGTGCATTTATGTGACCCAAATTCAAATCTCAACAATGTTAGATAAAATGTGTCGAGAGCCGGGGGTGAATTTATGTGACGTGGTTCGAGACGTATTTTAAATGACGTTGCAATTTTCCTTTAAAAATAATTAAATAAAGCGGTTAAAGTTAAAATTGAACCATAGACTAAACACGTATTAAAATAAGATAATAGGCCAATTATGATAGTCTAAGCGACCGTGCTAGAACCACGGAATCCGGGGTTGCCTAACACCTTCCCTCGGGTTAACAAAATTCCTTATTCAGAATTTCTGGTTTGCAGACTTCAAAAGGAAAGTCGAAGTTTTCCTCGATCTGGGATTTATAAATAAACAGGTGACTTGGGACATCAAATAAACTATCCCAAGTGGCGACTCTGAATTGAATAAATAATTCCATTTCGAATAATGTCACTTAAAGTGGAAAAACTCCCTTATACTACTTTCGGGGTATGTAAAAAGGAGGTGTGGCAGCTCCGGCGACTCTGCTGGGGATCAAAACCCAGAACTTTGGTTCAGGGTTCAAGAATTCGAGCTTAGAATAACTGTTATATTTGGATTTTATTTATTATCTGATTTTTATTACATGTTTGAGCCTAATGTGCTAAATGCCTCTTTTTACCGCTTTGATATTATTTGAATTTTATATAAACTGTTACGAAACCCTTCTCTTCTCATCTTCCGGGATGTGCTCGCTGATCGAGACTCCCTATTCTGTTAGTGTTATACCTTGAAATAAGAAAGAGGCTCGGATAAATTACTAAGCCGGACGACCTTTTGGTTCCCGGTACGTAGCCCCCTCCTCGGCTCGAGTTGTCTGCTCGGGTACACAGTCTAGAACACATACCCATGTTTTGAGCTTAGAATAACTCAGCCTCATGCCGGATCTCTAGTATGAGTGCTTGTTTGCATCATGTGCATTTGACTTAGGGAACTCAACACATGGGTTGGGTTCGTCTAGGACAGGTGTACCCTGAATCAAAGACCATCCTGATGCATATTTTACGTGCTACTTGTACAATTCTTTGCTTCGATTTGCATGTTGACCGGTTGCTAGAATAGGGAAGGAATTGAAAAATAAAATTGAGGTATGAGAGATTTGATTACCTGTTTTGGAAAAACTTGGTGTTCAAAATAAGACGAAACTCTGCTGAAATTCTGAAAAAAAAGAAAAGTCATTTTAAAATGAGCCAAAATTTTCAAGTGCCATGTTTCCCCTATTTTATCAAAGCTGACCAAACTACGCGAGTCTGATTCTCGCCAGATGTGAGATACGTAGGCAAACCTTATCGGTTTTGACCCCAATTTTGAAAAATCTAAAAAAATATTTTCCTTTAGTTCCTTCTTTAGAAATCTTTCCTTAGAAAATTCAAATAAAAGAAAAAGTTTTTAGAACTAAAAAAAAAAGTTAGTTTCCTTCTTTCTGAAGTCTCTCATATGCAAACAGAAATAAAAAGAAAAATCAAAAATGAAAATCAAAACCAATAATACGGGTTGCCTTTATTTTGAAGTATTTTTCCAAAAAAATAATCAAAAACAAAATTCAAAAAAAAAAAAAAACTTCTTAGATGTCTTTCTTTCATAAATGTCAATAAAAAAAAATTAAAAAATTGAAGTCCAAAAATATTTTTGCTTTTCTTTAGAAGTATTTTTGTGAATAAATAAAAACTCAGAAATCTAAAACATTTTCTGAAAAGTTCCTCTTTCGCAAATTAAGAGTACATTTCCAAATCCAAAAATATTTTCTTTCTTCTTTAGAAAAAAAATAAATAAAAATTCAAACAAAAAATATTTTCTTTTTACTTTTGAAATTCCCAAAGTTCCAATCGAAAGAAAAAGAATTTTTAGAAGTCTTTCTTTCAAAAATAATATCAAAATCAAAATCAAAACCCCAAAAAAAAAATTCCCTTTCTTCTTTTAAAATATTTTTTTTAGAAAATTCCAAAAAAAAAAATCAAAAAATTAAAGATATTTTTCTTTTGCCTTAAAGCTTCATGATCTGAGTTTTATAAAAAAGACAAAAAAAAGAGTTTACTCCGTTCTAGATCTTCCCGAACTACGCAAGATCTGATTTATGCTCCTTTTTTCCACCAGCACCCCTCAACTAGTTACAATATCTTTTCAGATGAGCGACCAGGTCTCCATGCCCGTAGTACTTTTCAAATTTTGGCATATTGAAGCCAACTGGCAAGTGGACATGGGGAAACATACAGAAGTCAGAGTATGAGACAGCCTATTTTGGGGAAAGCCTCACCGGAATCGCTTCTGAGTGATATACGGATCAAGAAATTGCTTATTGGAACGTGTGGGATGATATGGCTCGAGATTTTGTCTGCCAGTTCCAGTATAATGTGGATATCGCTCCCGACAGGAACACTTTGTCCAATTTGAAAAGGAAAACCGCAGAAAGCTTCCGCGAATATGCTGTCAAATGGCGCGAGCAAGCTACCAGGGTAAAGCTTCCAGTGGATGAAATTGAAATGGTCACTATCTTTTTGCAGGCCTAAGAGGCTGACTACTTCCAAAACATGAAGTCTGGTGGGTAAGCCATTTGCTGAGGCTATCAAAATTGGGGAAATGGTAAAACGGTTTAAAAATAGGTCTAATCTTGAGTCATGCTGCTTTTAAGGTCATATCACTATCTGCTCAGAATGATTCGGAGAGTTTGATAAATAGAAATGGGAGTGAAGAAGGAGTCATGATGGTCTCAAGCTCGAGGGGGGCCCGCAGGTCATTCAGCCAATCATATATGCCTCCTATCGTCCCACCACACTATTATCCCCTTCCAGGTGTTGCTTATGCCGTGGCACCGCTTCACTATACGGTGATGAATGCGCAACCTTACCCGCGGCCACAACATTATACACAAAACCGAGCTCCACCTCCCAGAAATGCCCATCATTACCAAGCTCCATATAATCCCTAACCAAATGATCCCCAATACAATCCTCGTCCAAGAGAGCCTTTCAGAAAGAATCAGTTCACCCCTATTGGTGAATCATATTCAAGCTTGTTCCAAAAGTTAATCAGGCTAGATCTATTGCAGCCAGTGGCTCCAAGCCGGCCAAATCCCAAGTCCCTCTCGTACTGAGCTGATGCTAGATGTGAATACCACTCTGGAGCAGTAGGACACAGTACAGAGGACTGTTGGACCCTCAAAAGGGCAGTTGAGGATTTTATTGAAGCTGAAATAATCATTTTTCTAGATAAAGATGCTCCCGATGTGATGAATAATTTGTTGCCTGCCCACAATAACGGGCCAATAGTCGGAATGATTTCTAAAGATGAGGAATTTGATCTGGCACTGAAAGCCATTGCAGCCACTGCTGAGACAGAAGAAAAGCCAAAAAATAGTTGCCAAGCCTGAAAGTTCCCCATCAGACGGGAGTCTCGGTAGCCAGTCTTGCTATCCTTTCTGCGTCCAGATTATCTTAGGGTGTGATCCTGATGTTTTACTTTATTGTCTTACTTTCCGATGTAAACCCTTCTATCATCAAAACTGGAAAAAAAATCAAAATCCAAAAACAAAAGTCAAAAAAATCAAATGTAATTAATATTTTATTGTCCAGGAATGTCTCTTTTCTTAATCTTGTCATTTTTTTTATTCTCTTTTCAGCTCTGTTAAATGTAGATTTTAATAACATGACATGCTTGCGGACTTCATGCCCAAATCCTAAGACGCTGTCAGACTTCGAAATAATGAGTCAAGAGCCAGAATGCAAAGAAGATAAGTCTAAGGAAATAAAACAAAGAGTTGGAACAGCCGAATGAATATTGGTTCCAGATTGGAAAGGTCCGTACCTTGCAACAAGAGTACTGCCAAAAGAGTGCGTTGTACTTGGGAAATATCGAAGGAAATGTCCCTGTAACAATTTCCAATGCAAATGCAAGCAAAAAGTACTACATTGGATCCTCTATATTATATAAATGTTCTCCGGTTGGGATGAAGAAGGCTTTCTTTCTTAGTATCCAAATATTCAACCCTTTGCAAACCCTTTGAGTCAGTTACTCTTCTTTAATTACCCTCTGTGGAACTTGAAAGTGTTATTGAAAAAAAAAAGTTGAAATTGACAAAAAAATGAAATGAAAAAAAGGAAAAAAATGAAGAAAAGAAAGATACAAAAAGGGGAAGAAAGGACAAAGAAAATAAAAAATAAAAGAAGTCGAAAAGGAAAAGAAAAAGATAGAGAAAAGAAAACAAAACAAAACAGAAAAACAAAAGAAAATGAAAAAAAATAAAGTTTTCCTGAACTATGTTCGACTTGATTCTGAAAGGATATGTAGGCAGCCTCTCTATGGGGTTCAGTCACACCAAAATAAAAATTCAAAGTCTCCCAAAAAGTAAAACTGGGGCAGATGTTATAATAATTCGACGATTATCCCGCCTGAATGGTTCCAAAGTTGTAATTCAGTCCAAATCCTTTATACCCAAACCCTGTTCAAGTCCTTACGATCAATCGGTGAGAATGTTCAAGGACTGAAGAATACAGTTACTTGGATCTCATACAACAAAATGAGAGAAATAAAATGAGAGAGTCTTATTGGTGAAAACCCACACGGGCACCATGAGGTGATGGTAAGCAGAGAAATGAAAAATGTGAGAGTCTTGTTAGTAAAAACTCGCAAAGGGCACTATAAGGCAACAACGAGAGGAGAAATGAGAGGTTAGCTCGTGAAAACTCACAAAGAGCACCCCTGATTGAAAAGAGGATCCCCACAGCCATCGCCGCCGACAAAGTCCTGGCAAGGTTTCTCGAATTTTGAAGCAAAAGTTGTGATGAATTTCTGAGAGTCAGATTGTTTACACATATCAGGCATCCAGTCCAAAAGGCATGTTATGTTCATTGAAGTCTGCATGTACTCCAGATAAGTCCTTCTTTCCTTTCCGCTAAAGGGACACTTCTTGTTTTAAACTTATTCTCCATTCCATTGTTTATGTTTTTTGAATCCCTTTCGGTCTAACACTGTTCCGGAACTGAGACAAAGAAAGGATGGCAAGACTAATTTACATGGTTCTTATTTGGAACGAGCTAATGTGCAAAAAGGCACCTAGCCTCGTCAGGGGCATCAAGTCGACCCCGACTAGCCATGGCGGCCGATGCTTCGAAATCAAAACTCTCAGAAAGAGAAAATCAAATTGAAGTGCCTGTAAAAGGAAAATGAAGTTGAAAAGGTTGAGTCCCACGTGACTAACCGTCTCGGCAAATGTTTGAAAAGACGAGATGCCCCAAATGCTCTGGAATTGAAGTTGGAAGAAAAAGCTAGAAAAGAATGGCCTACAAAGGCAAAATAAAGTTGGAAGAGGTTAAGTCCCACGCGAATAGCCGTTGCAGCAAAGTTTGAGGAGCCAAAAGTTCCCTAATGTTCCGAAGAAAAAAAAATGAAAAAAAATAAAACATAAAAAAAAAAGGAAAAAGAAAAGGAAGTCAGAAAGGAAAGGCCTATGAAGGCAAAATAAAGTTCAAAAAGTTGAGTTCCACCGACCAATCATCATGACAAAGTCTGGAAAAGCCAGATTTTTCTCGAGAGACAGAAATGCAATCGGTGTTCAAGAGGCAACCAGTTTGTCACGACCCCAATCCCGGTCGTGATGGCGCCTAACACAACTGCTAGGCAAGCCCGACCAATCAATACCCACAGCCCAATCACAAATCCCATTACAACTTTATAGCATTAAATTAACAGTTCAATAAGTCTATTAACCGAATAATTTAAATAGAAATAATCTAAAGCACAACACTGACATAACCAACGTCTCCCAAAGACCTGGGGTCATGAGTCTAAAGCCTCTATGATAATAGAGAAATAAATTCTCAGTAATGCTGATTTGCTAACACTACTAGAAATTAGAGCTATGGCAACACTTTTTATTGCTACGGATCCATAACCGTTCTAATAGGTGTTCTATTGTTACGGTTATAACCGTTACAAACAACTGTTCAAACTACCGGAACACTTAGCAACAGAACCGTTGCAATAGTCTCAATAACCGTTCCTACTAATGTATATATGGCAACGGTTTATATAACCGTAGCAATAGATACATCTATGGTAACAGTAGATGTATTGTTACGGTCATTTTAGTTCCCTCTTTATTTTTCACCAAAAATTTCAATACCCCCTAATATAAGGTGGGGTCCACAGTCTAATTTTTTTTGTAAGTTTTATATCTACTTTAATTGAATATATATATATATATATATATATATATATATATATATATA